>CAAKHD010010592.1:12186-69066 GCA_901007705.1 Fistularia tabacaria
ACACACACACACACACACACACACACACACACACACACACACACACACACACACATAGTTTTTTTTTTTTTGTCAGTTGGGGACTCTCAAAGCAAGATGTCATGCTGTCAGATATTACATTTCAGACTTTATTTTCATAATAAAGTTATTGCCAACAAGGGGCATGAATTCATTAATTAAACAAGGAAATTATTAGTTTAAAAGAGAAGCAAAGACCAGAATAAATTCCTAAACAAACCAAAATAGATTTTCCAATCACAAACAGATGAGGAAAAAAAAAGTTACGTGTAGCTAGATTGCATTTCAAACACCTTCCCACACAAAGATGAACAGTATTATTACCATAAATTTTGGTATTGGTGTTTTACATAAAGTATAATTCTGCAATATTACAGCCCAGTAATTATTTAGAGACTCACACTTTAGCTTAGCTTTCCTTTGAAGAAGTCAAAAATTCTTAAAATCTTTATCTTTAAGATTTTAAACTTGATTCCGTAGCTTATAAATGGTTGAAATTGCCGTTCCCCACAAAACTTGAAATATCAGATTGTTCTGGCTGTGATATAACAATTTAAAATGGGTTCATCAATGTAACAGCACGTGTCACTTGCAAAAATGACACCTTCCGGGGTAAATGTGTTATGGCTCAGAGATGTGCGCCTCCAGCTGTCCCACAACATCCCCTGTTCATTGTTGCTTTCCGTTTTCCATATCAAACCCCTCCCTAGGCATTAAACATGTGGTGAAACCGTCTTACCCACCATCCAGAAATGGTACAAATCAAGTTTTATTATTCATCATCAGAATGTCTTGGGTCAAAATGGATGGATCATGGTTAAGTCTGTATTTACACCAACATTGTAATAAATTGTCGGTGACAATATATAAACAAAACCTAAACAAAAACATCTGAACAAAATGTCTTAATGTGTGAATATATAACTGATTAAATAGGATCTTCATAAACTGCAACCAGTGAGTTCAAAATTATCAATAAAATATTGAATTTGCCAACAAATGTATTTTCCAGGTTCTTAAAGGCCGATTAAACATGTCAATACATCAATAAGGCTTTTTTGATCCAGTTAGATTATACAGTGTGGCCCCTGGGAAAATATACAGGCTATACTTGCTGCACCATCAGCATTTGTCAGGCATAAGGCAGATCTGATGTCAATGTTTGATCATGTCAGATTTAATCTACATCATCAGGTGATTAAAAAGGCTCCTGCAAATGAAGCGGCCACTTCTCATTTTAGAGCTGTGCACCATACAACAGCGTATCATCTGAGTTTCCTAGGTATTCAAACATGGTTATTTAATCTTACGCTAAAGACAAAAACACACAGATAAGGTTCAAAATTAACTGATGCATTCCGATTCCCCTAATGGAGTATCTGGACTAACAGCTCAATGGCAAGCCTTATTTACTGCTCAAAATATGGTCTTCTAACTCGTCTTCTGTATCCTTTTCATAATAATCGCCAAAGAAGACGCTGACCTGCACCAAATATATACATAAATGGCTATTGTTAATTCATCAATGGAAAATGTTTCCTGATGTGTGTGGGGAAACTCTATAATAAACCACCTGAAGCAAGCATACTTAATTGGTCCTTTTGAAATGAAGGCAGCTTTTATGAAGGGAGTATTAGCTGATGTTTTACTGAGACATGTAATGAAACATTCTCAATTCCAGCATGAAAAGGGTCCAGGGGTTTTTTGACACTGTTAATTGTTGTTGTTAGATTAATATTTTAATTTATTATTGTACTGTGTTTTGCTGAATAAAGCCATATTAATGATGTGCCCCTCCTCTACCCAAGTGACAGCTGCAGGACTGCAGGGATGTGCAGGACAAGTGGCAAAAACAGGATTAGTGGGGGTAGGTGATATAGCGATGAATGAATGAAAATTATCAACTTTTCAAAGCTAATTATTGTTCTTTCAGCACATGGAACACTGGTTGATAGATACATATCCATTCATGGTAGCAAAACAGAATGATATGTAATTAAATGCAAGCAGAGTTCTTTAACAAACTCCATATTAGTAGGTCTAACAACAATGATCTACATGCGGTGCAGTGGGAAGATTAATGGTGCTTACTAGGAGAATGTTGTGACGCCCAGTGCCACATAACACACAATGAGCATAGACCTCTAAAATAGCAATCATCCATCTTAGCTATTTATTTCTAAATTAGTTTACAATTTTTTTCTTCAAGACTGAAAATGACTGTTTGTACAGTTAATCTGTTGCGTGAAATTTTGCAAGTCAGGGTGTTGGAAAAGACAATACAAAAGACTGCACTGTCCAGATTTTTAAAGTTGAATAATAATACCAGAAGCTCCCTACCCATCTTGCATACTCTGTAAGTGAGATGAGAAACACACTGCCCTCACATCTCAGCATCTCTCCCTCCTCTTAGCTATCCTACCAAATGAGCTTACACGCGGTTAAGCCTCTGCAAAACTGGGTCATATTTAGAGTTGTTTTTTTTCCCTACTACACACAGGTGAAAAACTACCTGGTCAGTCAGCAACTCTGTGAATTGTATTCATCACTTACTGAACCCACTCCCATGAACGGCCCCCTAATATTACACCAACATGATCTAACAAGAACACAGTACTTAAGTCCCCACTGCTCACGTATATGAGCCCAATAGCCAACATAATGAAAATAAGAGATGTTTTATTTAAATGGGGTTGATTGACAAAATACAATTTTATTTTGCATTGTATACAATGTTTGCAGATGACACTGTGATCTGTAGTATTTGCAGATGACATTTTGATCTGTACTGAGGGCAGTGAACAGGTGGAGAAAAAAAAATCTAGATGGATGGAGGCATGCTCTGGAAAGGAAAGGAATGAGGCTTAGTCACGGTAAGGCAGAATACGTGTGTGAATGAGTGGGACCCAAGTGAAACAATGAGGCTACAAGGAGTGGAGATAGAGAAGGTGGAGGACTTTAATCACTTAAGGTCAACAGTCCATAGTAATTGAGAGTGTGGGAAAAGAGGTGAAGAAATGTTCTGCGGGTGGAGAAAAGTATAAGGGGTACTTTGTCACCATATACTATGATGGGTCACAATACTCACTACTACAATAAAAACAAAAATATTAACAACCCAAAATGACAAGACAAGGCAAGATCAGGCAAGACAAGCAAAATGAAATGGTCACTGTAAAAAAGCAAATTCATTTTGGCACAGTTATTTTCTGTCTATTCAGCAACAGTGCAATTGAATTTGCATTTGCATCCCCAATTTAGGTAAAAGCTGAAAAGATGGACAGAAGGAATGGAAAGTACAGCTATATTATTACTGATAGTAATAATAATATAGAAATATATAGTATATAAAGTGGGTAATGTTAGCAGCCAGAACCAGCTGCAGATTGTCAAGTTGGCAAAGAAGTGTTTTAATGCCTCAAGGTGATCATCAGTTGAATCTGGAAACTGAAATTTAAAGACAGCTGGACAATGCTAAGTTTGATATTTATGTCACACTTTCATGCTCACTGTGTGGATCACAGAGATAGAGTTTGCCACAAACTAATTTAATGTTCAATAGTCAACAAACTTAAGAGTCTTCTGCAACTCACACTGGATAAATTAATCCATTGTTTTTTTTGCAGGACAGAGGAACTCAGACAAAAGTGTCATAGCAAATAGTATATACATTCTCTAGGATAACTTTCAGTGTTGGCATCAACTTTATTCTTTGTCTTACCTTGTTGAATGGTCATCTTACATGCTCTCCCCATGCACAAGTTTCCTCCCACAGTCCAAAATTTGTTTGAATGCTAATTGGCATCTATGAGAAAGAGAATGGTGATCTGCCTCTGTATGTTGGGACTGTATCAGGGATCAGCTCTGAGCCCCTTCTTGTTTGCAGTGGTGATGGACAGGCTGACATATGAGTTTAGACAGGAATCCACGTGGTCTGTGATTTTTGCAGATGACATTGTGATCTGTAGTGAGAGCAGGGAACAGGTTGAGGGAATTCTTGAGAGGTCGAGGTATGCTCTGGAAAGGAGAGGAAGGAGAGGAATGAAGGTTAGTCGCAGTAAGACAGAATATATGTGTGTGAATGAGAGAACCCGGGTGGAACAATGAGGCTACAGGGAGTGGAGATCAAGAAGTTGGAGGATATAATGTATTTAGGGTCAAGAGTCTAGAGCAACGGAGAGTATGGAAAAGAGGTTAAGAAACGAGTTCAAGCAGGTTGGAATGGGTGGAGCAAAAGTTTCAGGGGTACGATATGATCGAAGAATATCCGCCAGACTGAAAGGAAAGGTGGACAAGACAGTGGTGAGACAAGCAATGCTGTATGGTTTGGAGACAGTGGCATTGAAGAAAAGATAGGAAGCAGAGCTGGAGGAAGCAGAAATGAAGATGTTGGGAGTGACGGATAGGATCAGGAAGAGTCCATCAGAGGGACAGCGCATGTTAGATGTTTTGGAGAGAAGGTCAGAAGCCAGACTGAGGTGGTCCGGTCATATACAGAGGAGGGATGGAGAACATATAGGTAGACAGATGCTGGAATTGGAGATGCCATGCAAGAGGTCTAGAGGAAGACTGAAGAGAAGATTTATGGACGTAGTGAGAGAGGATATGAAGGTCGTTGGCGTGAGAGATGAGGATACAGAGAATAGGGTTAGATGGGGAAGGTTGATTTGCTTTCCGACCCTTGAAGGGAAAAGCTGAAAAGAAAAGAAGAAGAAGAACAAGAAGAAGACGAAGAAGAAGCATCAAGAAGAGAATGCACCATTGGTATGCTTCTGCATGATCAGTCCATAGGTGCTAAGATGGGCATAACTGAAATTGAACTTTAAAATACAAGGCTGATGTCTTAATTTTTGCTCAGCATCGAGGAGGGTGCTCAATTCCATCTGGAGGCACGTTGGTAAACAATGTTCATACTTAAACATCAGGTATGGTTTGCTACCATGCATTTTTTCCTTAACAAGCTATCACCTTAATGAAGAAACTCCCTTTAGTAAAGTGATAGATATTTTTCAAATTGACTGAAGGAAATTAAGAAAAAAAAGACCTTATAGTCTACTTAAATGAATTTGATTCATTTCACTGTATTTTCCTCATAAAAATGTGCATTGACAGAAGATTTATATTCAGTTGTCATTGTCATAAGCACAGTATGTAAATATGTTTCCTTGTGCAATAAAGTTTTGATTCTACTGTCCACAGGGAAGCATGGTAGGTAGCAAATAAAAACATAAAAAACAAAAAACATACACTGTAAACAGTGCAGAGATATTTAAACAGTGAAAATAAATGTAAACAGTATCAACAGTATGTGCAAATTGAAATGTAAACACCCGTGTTCATGGGATGTGCAAGGTGAGAAAGTGCAGATTGACATACTAATAGTTGAGTGCAGCTTGAGTGTGCGCAATTAAATAAATAGTTAAGTTAAATGAACATTTGAGTACAGCACTGGCTTTGCTGGATGTAAAGAGCAGAGAAGTGCGATATCAGCTGCATCTCATTTTAGTGAGGTAGAACATGGTTATTGACTCTTGTTGGTTGTTCAGGAGTCTAATGGCAGTTGGGTAGAATGACTTCTTCAGTCCTGGCATCATACATTTCAAAACACCTGTACCTCCGCCCAGAGGGTAGGAGTGTGAACAGTCTGTTTTGGGGATGGGTGTGGTCCTTGGTGATGGAGGCAGCTCTTCTGTGGACTCTGCAGTGGTAGATTCTCTGCTGAGAAGGCAGTGAGATTCTGGTGATCTTCTCTGCAAGTCTTTACTACTCGCTGCAGGTGTTTGCGGTCAAAAGCAGTGGTGCTGCTGGACCATACAGTGACGCAGCCAGTTAAGATGCTCTCAGCAATAGAGCTATAGAAGTTGCTAAGGATCATAGGCAGCATGCCAAACTTACTCAGCTGCCTCAAAAAGCAGAGCAGCTGTTGAATTTTTTCTTAACTGTCAGTGTTGTATTGAGTGACCAGGTGAGGTCCTCACTGATGGGTAATCCCAGGTAATTAAAACTGTTCACCTGTCTACTTCAAGATCTCAGTTAAACAATGGCTTATAAGGTCTTTCTTTCCTCATGTCCACTATCATCTTCTTTGTCTTCTCTGTATTGTGTGTGAGGTTGTTGTCCTCTCACCATGACTCTAGATTGCCCACCCCCATCATGTAGGCCACCCTGTCCCTCCCAGTGATGCATCCTATCACTGCGGTGTTGTCTGTGAACTTTAGTAAAACGATGTCCTCCTGGGAGGTGACACAGTCGTGGGTGCACAGGGTGTAGAGGATGGGGCTGAGGACACTTCCCTGAGGAATGCCTGTGTTTGTAGTGCAGTCGTATTACCAATCCTGACAAACTGGGGTCTGCCGGTCAAGATGTCCTTGAGCCAGTCAGCGAGGGTGGGGTGCAGGCCAAGGACGGACATTTTGTGGTGAGTTTGTGGGGGAGAACCCTATTGAAGCTGGAGCTGTCGTCCACAAAGAGCATATGGATGTGGGAGTCTGTTTTCTATGCTGTCTGATGTAGACTTGTTGGGCCGGTATGCAAACTGCAAGGGGTCAAGGGTGTTTGGAATGTCGCTCTAAATCTGGGCCAGCACAATTAATGATTGGAATGAGTGTTACCAGCCTATAATCATTGAGGCAGGTGTGTGGGCTCTTATAGGGAGGGGGGCAATTGTTGTGTCCTTGAAGCAGGGGGGATGGTGCTCTGGCTACAGCTTACCTCACCATTGTCTGATAATTTGCATACAAGTCCTTCACCAGTCTAATATACTTCTGTGTCACTCCAGACTTCCTCTTACAGTGCCACAGTTACTCCCTCAGTACCCTGTTGTATGATTTTTTCTAGATCTACAAACGCAAAATGCAGCTCCCTCTGATCTTTCTAGGCATGAAACCATACTGTTACTCATAAATGCTGACTTCTCTTCTAAGTCTTGTTTCAACTACTCTTTCCTATAACTTCATTCTATGTCCCATCAACGTTATTCTTCTATAGTTACGACAATTCTGCACATTTTCCTTATTCTTAAAAATGTCCATCACACTTCTTCTCCATTCTCCTCTCACTCTCTAAGATCATGTTGAATAATCTAAACAAAAAGTCTACTTCTGCCTCTACTAGACACTTCCATTGCTCCAAACGTATATCATTGAGACCAACTTCCTTTCTACTCTTCAGCCTCTGCAATAGTCTCCTCACTTAACCTTTAATAATCTCTGCTACTTCATTGTTCACAATAGCCACCTCTTTTACCCTTTGCTCTCTTTCATTTTCCTCATTCATTAACTCTTCAAAGTTATATTTCTATATTCCCACCACTCTTCCACCATATGTCAATACATTTCCCTCTCTATCCTTAATCATCCGAACCTACTGCACATCTTTCCCATCTCTATCTCTCTGTTTTGTTAACTTTTATAAATCATTTTCTCCCTCCCTATTCTCCAACCGAGCATGCAAGTCATCATTTCTGATTTGTTTTACCATTGCTACCTCTACCTTTACCTTGTACTGCAAGCACTCCTTTCTGCTCTCTTCAGTCCCCTCAATGTCAGTCTTCTTCTTTGCTGGCTTTCCTCCCTGTATATACCCCTGCCTTTCCTCATTCCAACACCAAGACTCCTCATCTACTTCCTTTCCCGATGATAGACCAGGTAATCTCCTACCTGTCTCTCTGATCACATTAGCTGCAGTTGTCCAGTCATATGGAAGCTCTCCCTGTCCACCTTTCTCAACTTTTCCCTGAAAACCAAACTACACTCCTCTCTTTTCAGTTTATGCCACATCCTCCTCTACTCTGACTTGGTCCTCTTCATCTTCTTTGTCACAAGATTCATCCTAAAAATTACCATTTTATGCTGTCCAGCTACACTCCCACATACCACTACTTTGCAGTTGCTGAGCTCAGTCAGACTAAATTGTCTGTACAAGATGTAGTCTAGCTGCATGCTCAAACCTCCACTCTTATAGGTTACCCTGTGGACCTTCCTCTTTTGGAAAAAAGTACTCACTACAGATATTACAATCCTTTTCGAAAAGTGTACCATCCTCTTTTTCTTTGTGTTCTCATCCCTGGATACCAAACCTGCCCATCACTTCTTCATCACCTCCACTGACTGCACCAACATGTCCGTTGAAGTCTGCACCATTTACCACTCTCTCTCATCTCTGGGGATATTCTGCATCACTTCATCTAGCTCATTCCAGAACTTCTCCTTCTCCTCTAACTCACATCCCACCTGCGGGGTATAGCTACCAACAAAATCTGGCATCACACCTTGAATTTCTAACTTCAGACTCATCAGTCTATCTTAGACTCTTTTCACATCTAAAACATTCCCACTGTAAGGTAACTCCTACCTCATTTCTCTTCCTGTTAGTACCTTGATAGGACAACTTAAAACTTGCTTCTATTCTTGCTGCCGTTCCACATAGTCACAGGTGGTAACACATTAAATAAACACATAGAATATCCACCTTTCTTCTCTGCATCATGTCAAACATTTCTTAAGCTTTTTCCTGTCATTGTCCCAGTATTCAAAGTCCCTACTCTAATTTTAAGCCTTTTTTCTTCTCACTCTGTTTTTGAACATGCCTCCTCCTCTCCTTCTTTGACCCACAGTACCCACTTTTCCACTCGCACCCTGTAGGTTATCAGCACCCATGGTGATCGTTGTTAATCCGTGCCTCGATTTATTGAAGTCATAGGTTTGATTGGCATTGTTTCTTGGGATTTTTTTTTTACGCCAGATGACCTTCCTGGTGGAACCCCCTTATTTTATCTGGGCTTGGGACCAGCTCAGAAAGACACAGACTTCTGCCCTTCTGAGGCTGCATTGTGGTTTGTCTCAATGCCGGACCTAAATGCATGAGAACGGCCCTGCCTATCCCCATCAGGCGGCAGGGACAATTGGGCGGGACTGCATGGAGACTTAAGTCCGTGGGCTCACACATCCACACACACACAAAGACACATAATACACGTACCTCCCTCAACTCAACACCGTCTTGCCCCCCCCCGACCATCCCCACCAAATACCTTTCCCCCCTCCCACACGTGCAAGTCTTGAGTATTGTTGTAATGTCTCATGTTGCTTATGTGATAGGAAATATCAAATATATTGTTTTTTCTATATGCTGGTCCCCCTTGTCATGTCTCTGTTCTTTTTGGCCTCTGACAACCATGCCTTTCCTACTGTGCAGTAACTTACAAGAAGGTGAATAAAGTAAACCACATATCTGAAATCAATGCACCCAAGCCCCACACAAAGACTCATGGATTTATGATAGATTTCAACATGGAAGTTATAGTATTTCAACCACATTGGGGCCAAAGTCTAACTTACTGCAGAAGAAATAATCATACGGCTGCCATTTGGCTATTTAAACCAAATCATAATAGTAAGGTATTATAATTTGTAACATTTTGATGATAGATCAGTTCAAATGTTGACCTGCAGTTTTGATAACTCATTTAGATTATCCGAAGAATGCAGTAATAGTAGCGTCACTTGAACACTTGTCTCTCTATGGTTTATAAATGTTATTGTTAGTTTTTACTCACCTTTTCAGAACATGAGGGCAATATATAACGTTTCACCTGATTTTGTATTCAAAGCTAATTTAATGCTTCTCACAATACATTTTTTTGATGAAGTACTTTGATATTTATGGCTTATGCATTGAAAACAAAACGAAACAAACCCAAAAAACCATATGTGTTTTGAAACAAACGAGTGTATTCTTGATATATTTGTATGATTTCTCTTCTTTTTCACCCTTAGGGCAGCCTTACGTATTTCATTTGGGTCTCAACATTATCAGTAGCCTCTCAGTACCCATAATAAACAGCAGTCAGAGGTTGTTTTTTTTTGTTTGTTTGTTTTTTTCTGTGTATGTCTTGAAAAGTGCAATGCAGAATATGTAGATTAGAAATGCAGCAATATGTGAATCTCGGTGGAAGCTTTTGATAAACATGGCTGATGGAGATTGAAATCTGTGTCACAAAAAGCTTGCATAAATTGTTTCTCAAGAAGTAAAGAGCTTGTTATAAAAAAGGAGAGACTGACAGCCGGAGATAGTTTCAAGGACATTCCTGAACAATTAACTTGTGGTTTTTGCTATCTCCTCCATTAGGCTTGGAGGTTGGGAATCAGCCATTGATTTTGGATGTCAGCCATGCTCATTTTATGGAAATTGCACTAAATGGCAGCGGAACAAAAACAAATTTAATTTTCCGTCTTGTTATTTGTTATGTGGAATTAGATATTTTGCCATGTGAGACTGAAAGAGGCAGCCACAGTAACAAAAAAGTACTGGTGCAGTATTCGTAGGCTACGTGCCATACACAGAGCATGTGAATGGAATATGAATGAAATATGTATGTCGAAAATAAAATGGCTAAGTATATTGCCACTGTGTGTCTTATCGAAGCCAACATTTTTGTCAATATTATTATTATTTTTTTAATACTTCGACTGTGGTGTGTCGGCGAGGAAATATGTCTCCTCCGACACGATTCTCCGTGTGCTGAAACCTCGTGGCTGGGTTGCTCTGCCAGGTGTCCGGCAGCCGGACAGCCATGATGGGCAGGGCCGGCTGTGCAAGGTGGGGTGATGTGGCCGGAGTGGAATCATAGATTTCCTCGCTAGCAGACGTGATCACAACGGGGTGTGTCAGCGAGGAAATATGGCGACGAAGTTGTGGAGGGGTTCAAACTTTAATGCGCGGAAACAGCAACACAATAATTCACTTCTCCCGGACGGGAGAACGGGAACGTCAGTATATGGACCCCCCTGTAACCACATCCCCTAAGCCGTCAGTCCCTGGGTGAGAGGCCACACCCTTTAGTGTCCGCAACACTACATTAATTTAATGGGGTCCGCACTTTGTTGCAGAAACAGATGGCATGGGCATCAATTCTTGTCGAGTTCCGTCATTTATTTATATCAGTCACAACAGAAACCAAGTGGGTTGTTTGAGAGCTGAAGATGAAAACATTTTGAACTTTGCTTCAACTAATATAACAACTGAAAATTGGGTCATGGGCTGCTTGGATAATTAAGGTTTGGAAATACAGAGAAGGCAATTGGAAATATGTCCAATCAGATGCCAATGTTGAGAGTCTGCCTATTATCCCAGAATTGGCATTTCCCCATTACAGTTGCATGTCTAGAAAAATACGGGTGAAGCGCCTGTTGTGGCGCTCGGTGAGGAATAATCGATGATGAAGCCTTGGAGTCTTGAATGAAAGATTGAGTTTATTATCAAGCACCACCATACTACTATCCAGCCCCAAACACTTCGGGGGTGCACATATATAAGCCCTGTGGCCTAAGCCACACCCCCAGCCCCTAGTCCCATGGGGTGTGAGGCCACGCCCCTCTGTGTTGACCACACAGTCATCCCCAAACACTCAGAGGGGACACTGAAACCCAACTAGTGCATCACGGGGCCTTATTGGAGGCCTTATTGGCCTGCCATAACGCCTGCGATGTTACTCGGTCAGAACGGCCAGGGGCCCCGGAAGCTGGACTTGTGAAGGTGCTGCTGGGATTCTGGAGGAACCTGGGCTGGAAGATGAGTGAGTGTTGTGTCGCACGAACATGAAACAAGCTGACATGAGCCCCGCCGGAACAAAAGATCGCGGGAAACAGTGGTGAGCTCGACCATGCCGAGCAGATGCGTAAACCCTTGCGAAGGTGGCAGAGGGCCTACCAGGTCAACATGCACATGGTCAAACCGCCTGGCTGGGATCCGAAACGGCTTGAGGGCAGCCCTAACATGCCGGTGAACCTTGGCACACTGGCACGGCACACGCACAGCTGCCCATTCCCTGTCGTTCTGATGCAATCCAAGCCAGACGAACTTAGCCCCGACCAGTTTCACCCATGCCCGGATGCGAGAGTTGAACACTTGCCGACACCAGGCCACTGGAATCACCGGGTTGGGCCGCCCGGTAGAGTAGTCACACTGGAGGGCAGGGCCGCCTACCTGGACAACTACCTCCTCCAGCTTGAGGCCCGTGTGCGCCGACTGGTCGGCGGCCATAGCCGAGAAGTCCATCCAGACATGCACAGGGCACAGTAGCACACGCGACAGGCAATCTGCCACATGGTTGGCCTTCCCTGACACATGCCGAACGTTCGTTGTAAACTCTGAAATGGCCGCAAGGTGTCGCTGCTGGAGGGTGGACCACGGCTAAGCTACTTTAGACATAGCGAATGTCAAAGGCCTATGATCCACATACGCCATGAATGAGCGGCCTTCCAGGAGAAAGCGGAAATGACGCGTTGCCAAATACACTGCCAACAACTCCCTATCAAACTAGCTATACTTTTGCTCATTGTCCTGCAGCTTGTGGCTTGCGGCGTTTGCCAGCCGCTGTTCAACCACAGCCCAGACAGGGACATTAGACGCGTTGATGGTCAATGCTATGGGCGCCTCGAGAGCCGTATGAGACAGAAGAGCTGCATCAGCCAGGGCGTGCTAAGCCCCATCAAAAACCCGTCAAAAACCTGTGTCAGGTGGTCCAGGTGTTCGTCAGTTGACAGGCTGGTCACCAGGATATCGTCCAGGTACACAAACACAAAGGTGAGGTCACGCACAACCGAGTCCATAAGCCTTTGAAACGTCTGAGCAGCATCCTTCAAGCCGAAAGGCATGCGCAGGAACTCGAAAAGCCCAAACAAGGTGACCACTACGGTCTTTCACACGCCCTCTGCGTGCACCGGCACCTGGTAATGACCACGCACCAGATCCATCTTGGAAAAAAAAGTAGCCCCTGCCAACCGCATGGAGAAATCTTGAATGTGGGGGATGGGGTAACGGTCGTTTGCGGTAAAGTTATTCAACTGGTGAAAGTCGCAGCAGGGATGCCGCGACCCATCGGTCTTGGGTACCATGTGGAGCAGGGAGGCCCAAGGGCTCCTGGACCGCTACACTATCCTTAGGCGTTCCATGGAGGCAAACTCCTCAAAGGCGATTGCTCGCTTGGACCCATCTCGTTGGCACGCCCTCGCGAAAACTGGTGGTCAAACTTTGATAAACATCCCTGGACAACAACAACTTAGTATGGGCTCACGGCCCAACCCCTCGGTCTCGCACGGATAGGTGGCAAAAGACACGGCGTCAATTAAGGGCGGTTCGAAAAATAGGAAATGCCAAAATAGGAAGCCACCTTTGTGGGATCCCAACAGCGCTAGGATGCCCTCCATCAGTTCCATAGCCAACCCGTCGCCCAAACCGGGCCGCGAAAGTAGCCTGTCCGCACGCTCCATGTTGGAAAGGCTGTACCTCCGGATTAGTAGACTTTTGAGCACGTTGTATCTACCTCTCAGCGGGGGGTTGCGCAACAGCTCCATGGCTCGCTGTGTCGAGTGCTGATGCAGCGCCGTGACAACCAAAAAGTACCTGCCATCATCTGTAAAAATTCCCAACAGGTGGAAAAGCGCCTCCACATGCTGAAACCAGGTGTTGGGGTCGCTCTGCCAAAAGTGCAATAACCGGACAGTCAAGCCAGGTGCGGATCGCCGAGCGTGTTGCGGTTATGTTGCTGAGGTTGAATCACACACCTCCTCGGACTTGATCCTGTAATCTGGCGTCTGGCTAATTTGCTTGGTCTGCCCACAGCTGTTCGCACCCCGATTGTAGCGCCAACAGGGCAAGCACTGGTATCTGACGCTGACGTCGCGCATGCACTTGCGTGTGTTTGCTGGGTTCCGGGGGCCAAGCGAGTAGCAGACCAACTTCAGATATCTCCAAGGCCTCATCACGTCAGGGTCACCAAATGTGGCGCTCGGCGAGGAATAATCAATGACGAAGCCTTGGAGTCTTGAATGAAAGATTAAGTTTATTATCGAGCACCACCATACTACTATCCAACCCTGAACACTTCCGGGGCCCACATATATAAGCCCAACGGTCTACGCCCCCAGCCCCTTGTCCCGTGGAGTGAGAGGCCATGCCCCTCTGTGTTCATCACACTATGTCACTTATGCCCCCCCATTCTGATGTTTTGGTTCACTTCAGAAGCATAAATCAGCACTGACACTGAAACCACAAGAGACGCATGCTTAAGACAAGCTAGCTATTGGAGCACATGAGGTGCAACAGTCCTCACTTGGTCAGTTTTCTGTACTGTTTCAATACATAGGTCACACAACACACCATCATTTCAATCATAACCATATGTTGATGTTGAATTCTACAGCTGACATAGACCTATAAGGTGATATATTCATTCTTTTAGATATGCTGTGAATAGAATCAACACCCTGTAAACTAAATGCAAATAAATTAATTTATATATCAAGGGTATGATACAAACTGTATTTGAAACTTCCTTCTCTGAGTTATCCACACCATCAGGTCGTGTAGTATACAAATGTATGGCAACTAATAACCTTACTCAAAATAAAATAATGTTGGCGACCCTTTTCACACCATTCTTACACTCTTTTCTAATCCAGCTGCTTGATAAGTCGTCTGAAGTTTTGAGTGACACATTTTTTCAGGAAGTGTAAGACAAGGAAAAGCTTGAAAATTAGTTGCTTTTCCAAAATACACACTTTTTGGGATTTACTTCAGACCAGCTTGTCAGTCATATTGTCAAATCTTATTAAGAATTTCCATTGTCAATATGCAATATGCATATGCCAATATAATAATAATGCCAATAATATGCCAATATGCAAAACACACATCACAGACCAGGGCCAATCTGATGGCTGACCCATAGGCTGTTGGTCTGTTGTGACTTTTTAAAGTAGATTCCAACTTCAGGGCAGATTGTTGAAGTTAATGCTATCAGTCCACCATATTGTCAGAAAGGAGTTTGGCAGTGTCTGACCGCAGGGTTTTGTGAAAGATTGACTATATAACTTACCGGAGTGTATCTTTACAGATGTTAGGGAGCCAAGCTGCTGAAGTCAGTAATCACCTCAAGGATGAATAGCAGTCTGACCTAAGCTGTGGTGAGATATTTTACTCACAGGAACACCTCTGTCTCTCCATCTTTCCCATCTTCCTATTGATACCAAAAATCAGCATTGATATTACTGAAGCCCAGTGAGTAACTGTTAATGAGTCCAGTCATACCATATGGCCTACACGTACACTTTGGACCTGTATTTTATTGCAGTTTGCCACATTTACTGTAAATGTTTTTCCTGGCAAGTAACTCATGAAAAGGGGTTTTATTCCACACCTGGATTTTATATTTGTCTGGTTGTGAAAAATCAGTTTCTTCACTGTCAGTCAACATTTTTGAATACATTTATTGTTTAAGGTCTCCAGAAAATCAAAGAAGATTTTATTTCAGAATGTATTTTATATTTGTCTGGTTGTGCAAAATCAATTTCTTCACTCAGTTAACATTTCTGTAATGAAAAATAAAAACGAGAGGGGTACAGGGAGAGCTTGTTTAGTTTGAGCAAGGGAGCAGGGGTCATGGGAGTTAACCCAGCAGAGTGAGAAACAAGATGTAACAACAGACTTACAATATAGTACTTAATCTTAATAGTGTTTCACATTCAGACAGTGATAAAGGGTTTTCTGAACAAATGGTAGTAATTTCTGAGTACATTTTTCATGTTAAGACTCCATTCCATTTTTTTGGTGTGTTTTGCATGTGTGTGTATGTGTGTGTGTGTATGTGTGCGCTTGTGTTTATGACAAACCACATGATTAATGTGTATGTTAGTGTGTATGAGACACACAATTAGACAAAAAATCCTAAAGTTACATCCACAGAGTCCCGCTGTTTTTTTTTCCTCACATCAATAAACATGTGTTCTTTATAGCACCCACCATGGATTCCTGGATGGATCCAACATGAACCATCCTCATCATGATGTTTTGACATTACTGTCGCTGACACCAAAGCATCAAAGCATATTTCTGTCTTCTTGTGAACAGACTAAATGCTGAAAGCTTAACAGTGCACACAAATTGAAGAGGGAAAATAAGAATGCTACTCAGTCTTGTTTTTTCATGTTGTAAATAGGCTTTGAGGAGAGTGTCAGCCACTGTGGCGGCTGTGGCCAGGGTGTCAATACATCATAGACGTACAGTATGTCAGCCATGGAGGCAGGTAGTCTCATTGTTTATAATGATCCATACATTTTTGTATGTGTGTGTGTGTATGTGTGCATAGAAACACTGGCTGTCTATGCCAACTGTTGACATGTCAATGAAGATTAGGAAGGCTTTGCCTAGGCTGGCGCTATAATGGAGGTGTGAAATATATCCTGGCAAACCACAAGTGACAAAGTGTTAGCATATAACGGAGGAGACAAAAACAGACAAAAATTGTTCTTAATTGTTCTTCATCAGTGTGCCTTTCATTCTGTCTATATGCATTTGTCAGAGAAGTGTGGCAAAATGAACATTTTAATCCTTATGTGAAGACACAGTAAGTGCATTGACGAATACACATGGGTGAAGCAAAGAACGGCTGTGAAAGGAAGGGTAGGGCTTACTGAAAATCTTAACCCTACGATTGGTTTGTGTTGGCCTCGTTATTTGCAGAGGATTTTATGAAAGTAACATATATTTGTTATATTTGATCCATCAATCAATCCATTAAAACATTCATTCATTCATTCATTCACTGCCAAATCTGTGAGTTAGGGGTGGCAGATACATAATATAGTCTCAATGAGTGCTCTTTGCTGTATGGTGAGTACAGTAGTAACTTAGAGAAAAAGGTCCTGGAGGCCGTCAGGGGATGAGATTTGTTGTTCAAGATGGATGAGAGCTCAGTCGATATCCTCACCCACTCCTTTTATAGGGTCCAGACAGAAGTAGATCTCTTGATCAGGTTTTTCAATCTTCCAAAGTCTCTTTCAGTAACCCGCCACCCCCCTTCAGCAGAATATACTGATGCTGTTTGCTGATGCAACTGAGGCGTCATAGACGGTCCTTCAAAAAGCCATTTGCGCATCAAAAGACCATAGTCTTGTCATCAGATGTACATGATTATGCCGATTGCTTTGCAAAGTGTCTGTGTGGCCTGATCAGATGACTTTATAAGATAAGATAAGATAAGATAAGATAAGATAAGATAAGATAAGATAAGATAAGATAAGATAAGATAAGATAAGATAAGATAAGATAAGATAATACTTTATTGATCCCCATAGGGGAAATTCAGGTGTTGCAGCAGCAACAATAGAAAAGAAAAAGAAAAAAAAAAAAAAAACAGTCAGGAAAGACATATACACACATACATAAATGCATACATGCCCACACACATATACATACATACTGTATATACATACACAGACCGATACCTACATATAATATATACACACATATATACACAATATACACATATACATATATACATACACATACAGACATAGATAGCAAACACAAGCAAGAATATATAGAGTAAGTGAACCAAAGTGATCCGTAGTAGTTATGGGCACCACACGTGTGAGTGGGTGACGGAGTGATGGGGTGGTGGTCGCACAGATACCCCCAGGAAGTCAGGGCTGTGTCCCGTCCAGACTGCTGTTATACAGTCTGATGGCCGTGGGCACAAAGGAGCGCCTGAAGCGTTCAGTTCTGCACCGGGGTGGGATGAGCCGCTATAATGCTTTATTATATCTAATGTCAACAAACTCAACGTCCGAACCATGAAAAATTATGAAGGTACTTTTTTTCATGCCACATCGTAGTTGTTGGCTTCAATTTATTCCCTTTCATCCCTTTTTGAAACACACACCAGTGGCTGTATCAGTGAACATTTATGGCATCAATCTGGGCCACGTGGGAATTCTGCTGTATTAGGGTGAATATGTAGGAGTGTACTTTACTCTGCAGAGCTCCCGTGCTGGTAAGCACCATGTTGGGCAGAACCACTGAGCCTGACATTGGTTTCTTCATTTAAATCTAACAGAATAAGGAAATAAAACTGGTTCAGTGTTTCACAATAGAGTATTAGCAACTGTTTCCCAATGTGTCAAGTTTATTTGGCTGAAACCAAACAGTACTTGTTGCTGGACTAATACTTTGCAACTGCATAATATCTGAAAAAGGATTTGTTTTCATAATATTGACACAATTGACATAATACTATCTATCACAGAGGTGACAACATCTCAAACAGTAACAAGATGGAAGAGATAAGTGAAGCTGGTCACAGGACCAGTGTGTGTGTTGGAGTGCGGGGGGAGGGGGGTGCACTTGAATAACCTCTTATGTTTGCCTTCACAACTCGCCGACAATATGTCAATGGAAATTCCTATTTCACATTTTGAAACATTACTATATTTGTGACGCTTGTGATCAGAAGCTAAACATCATAATGATGAGTGTAATGTTCTCGTACATCACATTTTCTATATGGTGAATATGCTTAGCTGTGTAAACAGCTTCTGTAGCTTTTTCAGATAATGTCAGTCCACTCATGAATGGAGGTGAAGTGAGTCAATATTTGGTATTGAATGCTGTGTTTGCACTGGATGTGGCCAAACCTTTTACCCTTTCTTTATAGCCAGTGGGACTAACTCTTGGTCACTTGTCTATTTAGACAAAATTCAATTAGCTGCAGTTTGTGTGTGTTTGTGAGTGTACATGTATCCGTGTGTGTGTGTGTGAGCATTGAAAGATTTGGGTTATTGTGAGTTCTTGTTTGACTTAGAGCCATTCGGTTCAAAATGTTAGTATGCTTTCCTAGACTGGTCAATTCTATTAATTAATTTGGATAGACATGAATACAAATGGAAATGAGAGTGATAGTGATTTTCAATTTTAGCATACTAATATATACAATTTATTTATTTATTAATTCTTCGGAATACTTCACAACTGTCAATAACTTGGTGTGTTCCTTTATTACATCACCTTGCAGTTAAAAAAAATAAATAAATAAATTGCGCAACGACTTTTTCTGTGCAGATATAGCCCACACTGCTCTTATGTCTTGATCCTTTACAGGAAAAAAAAGAGATGAATAATCAATGAATAAATAAATAAATGAGCTAACAATCAACATATAGAGCTATGCCTCTTCTCAACAGGACAAGGGAGAAAAAAAGTTCTCCTGTGGGGTGACTGGGTGCTGTGCTTTGAAGTTATTAATTAATTTCGGAGGAAAACTGACCATGTGGTAGACAGAGGGCGTGGCCTCTCACCCCATGGGACTAGGTGCTGGGGGCGTGGCTTAGGACCGCGCGTATATATGTGCGCCCCGGAAGTGTTCATGGTTGGTTGGCAGTATGGTGGTGCTCAATAATTAACTCAATCTTTGCATTCAAGACTCCAAGGCTTCGTCATTGTTTATTCCTCGCCAAGTGCCACATTTGATGACCCTGACGTGATGAGGCCTCGCAAATACTTTAATTATCAAAATCTTTGTACAGAAGCAAGAAACTTTTGAGATAAAAACCTTGCTTGCTATCTAATCCATTCTAACTTTTCCTGAGCTGTAGGGTGGGAGTTGCGTCCTTGATCTTTTTTTGATTGGTTGAATTTCATGCCACTGTATTTTGATTTTTTTTACTCATGTTCAAATGCCTGCTGCTGGTCAGGCATCAAATTGCATGTTCTTTGACCTATTACTGGTAAGTAATCTCTGACATTGCTCCTACAATGTAACATAAAACAGCAGAGAATCCTTTAAAAGTGTTATACATGGATGGATTGATTGTGTGGATTCATGTTAGAGTAAAGAGTGTTATTTGTCAGTCAGATGTGATGGCTCATGTTTCCGTGAAAAAAATCTTCCCAAGAGGTTGAAAGCCAATCTGCTTCCTACATAAGTTAGTGAATCACAGCAATATATATATGTGTGTTTACCTGATAACACTAAGTGGCTAATGGATTGTGTTCCTCTGTTACATTACGCATTTGAAAGCTGGAAGAGTCAGAAGTCATTGTGCAATCACGAAACCATGTGAGAGATCGGACAGCATGGTGTTAAGACACGTGTCATTGATCCCTGCTTGTGGAATATTCAGCTGTCTATCCTTAAAGGGGATACAGCCACTATTTGATCAGGTCACAACTCACAAGTGGCTCACAACCACAAAGACCCATTTTCCTTTTGCCTTCATCTCTTTATTTGAGACATCTACTTTTCAATCTTGCATTGTGTCATGACATTAACTTTCACATTGATTTATCAATCTACATGCTCAGGTAAGAATCTTTTTAATTAGGCAAATAAACAAAAAGTGACTTTACAGAAGACAAATAAAGCGTTGGAAAAAAACAACAACTGAAAAACGTTTGCCCTCCAAGTTCTTCATTGATCACTTTTAGCCATCAGAACTTATGATAGTCTTTCTTTAAATTGTAGAATCATATCACTATACATAATGATCTCTTAATTCGCTTGATCTAGTCATTTTGTACCGAAAGCTAAAGTTAACCTACATGATAGAGAGGCTCATAAACCAAAGCAAGGGATGATCAAAAGTAAAATAAGCAAAATTCATGGAAACTGACAACTTTAAATATATGTGAAAAAAGATTAAAATGAAGGGAAAACAAAAACTGCAAACGAAACCCTAAGCCAGGGAGTCTAGTTTGACCCAAATCAAAAGTATTCTTAAAGTCGCCAATGCAGGGTGAGTCCTGAAGGAAAATAAGAAACTTTCCTAGAGATTGAGAGCAGTCACTGTACTTTGATCTTGGAACATCCACGAGCATCTGGTTGGTCGATCTCTGACTCAAATACAGTGATTGAAAAGCTGGACTCTCCAATAGAAGGTTTGAATATTGAGCCAAAATCTTCCCTTAGCACACCACGTTTTCTATGAAGACTACCAAAGGTTTTCAAGGTGCTTGAATTCCTTCTATCAACAGTTCAACAATATTTGAAAAATCAGGTGGAACTCTGCGATTATTTTGGTAAAGGGTGCATATTTCAGATAATTGTGCATATTTTCAGATATGATACACATATCATGTGTGTCTCTCAGTCCTTCAAGCTTGGCAGGCCCTCAAATTTAGGCAGGTTGATGATAACCCCTGGGCTGGTGGCTGATGGAAAAGCCTCTGCTCTTCAATAATTTTCTGAGGTCCCTGTTTCTATGTTCCATGGGCCTGTGTCTCAGCCTCAGCAGAGGTTTGTCTCACAGAGCTGGGTCATCTTTTGCAGCTAACCCCTTCTTCCTTGAAAGCCCGAGGGGAATCTTGATACATCACCTCTGTTAGGCTGATTACCAGAGTCAGCAAGGAAATCTGCGATGCTCTTCCACCCTCCCTGAAATGCTTTGAAATGGATCGCTCCTACCTCGAGTTATGGAATGAGAACATCAACTACCGGTTCCCCTCACTGACCATCCTGCCACGGATTGGGGAGTGGGAGGACAAAGATGGCCTACCACTAACCTTCATGATCCCAAGCTTGAAGGAGTCTCAAGCTACAGATAAAAAAAACTTGTATGTACATAACTTGTGTCAAGTTGCTAAATTATCAACAGCTATCACAATTGAATATATCCAAGTGAATAGGCTTCTTTGGACCGGACACCTCTCTTCATTTCTACTTGGGCAGTATGAGTGACTTGTGTTCTGTTAACAACAATGGCTAGATTACTTTCTCCTTTTGAGTTTGGACTTCATCAGGGATCAGCTCTGAGCCCCTTCTTGTTTGCAGTGGTGATGGACAGGCTCACAGATGAGTTTAGACAGGAATCTCCATGGACCATGATGTTTGGTCCATGGTGTAATGATGTTTGACATTGTGATCTGTAGTGAGAACAGGGAACTGGCTGAAGAAAATCTTGAGAGATGAAGGTACATTCTGGAAAGGAGAGGAATGAAGGTTAGTCGCAGCAAGAGTGTGGAAAAGAGGTATGGACTAGAAACACCGACAATGACGAAAAGACAGAAGGCCGAGGAAGCAAGAGGTTGCATAGATGAAGAGGGCTAGAGGAAGACCAAAGAGAAGATTTATGGGCGCAGTGAGAGAGGATATGATGTAAGAGGAGGATATAGAGAATGGGGTTAGATGGAGAAGGTTGATTGACTGTGGTGACCCTTGAGGGGAAAATCTGAAAGGAAAAGAAGAAGATTCTTTCTTGCTCCAAGACTCATTTGTCCTACTTGGACGGAAGGGGAAAGATAATTATATAATATTGAGATAAAAAGTAGCAGAACAACCACTTAAATAAACTACAGTGTTATACTATTAGACTAAGATCACACAATTTTCTGGTTTCAATTAAGCTAAGTAATATGACTAATACTATGTCTTTGTTTAAGTCTGAACATACAATATCAGTTTGTGGCAGAGACGAGTGGCTGTACCTCTCACACTACAAAACTGTAAGACAGGGGCGTGGTTTATTTTTCATGTGTTTCTGGTACAAGCTGTTCCTTCAGGCAGTTTGATTAATCTTGGTTATTCCTCAAGACCAGTTTGGTCTTGAAGAGACAGGTCTTTGTCTTGGTGTCTGGCCTCCGGTGACTGCCAAGGTGTGGCGGAGAAGGCTGATGTGGTCCTGTGGCTACCAGATAGTTTGCCGTGTGATGTTGTTTCGGAGCCAATTACAACTATTAGAAATACGATTTTTGAAACATTCTTCCCTGTCAAATAGAACATGTATCATTGATTGTGTCTAGAAAATCTGAATCTGTTTTGAAACATTTGTGAGCTGGTTAGTTTTCATTTTGCAATTTTGTAAGGTAACATGAGAATTTTTTGTGGTAGCTCATCCTAAATTCACTTCTCACCTACAAGGGCAATGCCACCTTATGCTTCACTGATTGATTAGTTTGTTCTTGGCATGTGCCGAAGATCAATGTTGTCTTTATGTACTTCTCTGTTTCAATGGGGGAAAAATGTTTTATTATCACTGCACAATGGTTACAATATCATTACTGTAAGCTGCATCAGCTCGCAGTGTCTGGTGCAGCATCATTAGATCTTCACAGCTTAGTTTTGAAATATTCTTAAGTTAAATTTACATTTCTTCTCATTAAATTTACTTCATGTCTTTTTCTGTACCCTTATTATGACATATCTTTCAGTTATTGTCCCTCCACTTGTGTCCTCTTCACCTTCCAATAATTGGTCCAAAGTCGGGACCCTTGAAAACATTGCAAGGGGGGGGGGGATCACTCGAGGTTTCTTTTGAACATCGTGCCTCATTAAAGTAAGAATACAATTTTGCTTGATAACCCTGGACTGGTTTCTGGCATAGTTTGTGGCTGCTACAGTCATTCAGATCAATCCCATGGTCTGAGTAAAAAGTGGTGGGTGTGAAAACTTTTTGCTTTTTTTTATCTACTTTCCTGTTTCTCTGTATTCGTGTATGGGGTAGAGGCAGCTTTCTGAATCTTTTTGGGTACCCCTGTCAATTGTTTGTCTTTGTGCCCCTAACAGGCAATATCATTTTATCAGTACTGCTGAACTGTTCATGCCAGATCCTTGTCTCAAGAACAACTAATGTTGTTTGTGTTTCATGACTTTCCCCTTTCATTCTTAATTAAATACTTTGCCTTTTCAAATTACCTTGGCATGAGAAAAGGAAAAAATAGTTGCTATTGCACCAGCCAGTGCAATTGTAAATGTAAATTCATCAAGTGCTTTTACTGAGGGCATAAATTTACACATTAGCAGGGGATTAACAGCAACAGAAAGGGATGATACTGATGAGGGTTTTAAAGCAAGCTTCTACATTTTAGAGAAAGGCCTAAGGAAATATGCTCAAGCATATATGCATGGATAGATCTATGCTGCATTATGTAACCCCTTTACACATATAATAAGGGTGGAGCAGCATCCACTGCCCTGGGTGAAGAAAGACGAGAGGAATGCGTAGTGAAAAGAGCAGTCAAGAAGGTACTGGCTGAACAGTGATTTCCGCCCTCTTCCACCTCATTCTCATTATTATCCATCCACATTCCAGGAAACACAAAAAAATCTACCTTAATACAATATGTTCCATCACAAAAAATCACTCTCTCACTGCTTCAGTTCTCTCCCACTTCTGCTACAATATTTATCTCACTGGAGCCTATTTGCCATTCGTTTTGATCTTGAAAGACATAATAATCATTACATGTAAGTAGTGGAGCAGTGTATAATTCATGACAAGAAGACAGGGTAGCATGGAGATTGTACCCTTCCCAAATTGGTACTTGGAGAAGATGAGATAATAGAGCATGCAGACATTTAGCCACAATGACATGATAGGCACATACTCAAACACAAGACACATAAAAGCTGCCTCACAAATACACACATTCATTCATTTGGTAGGAATTTAGTGACATGTAGCATTTTGATTGGTAACACAAGTTGAGCTAAAACTACATAATGGGGTAAGACAACATTGAGTTCAATAATGAATAACTAAATTAATTGTTTGAAATAATTTCTAAATTATATGGTAAAAGCTCATTAAATACAATTAAAAAGATATGGCTAACCGAGTTTCATACATCAATATTGATTTACTGATCCTGAAGTGGTCACCAATCACGGGGTAAGAATAAATTATACTAATTAAAAAAATAGTTAGAAAATATACAGACCTGCTCAGGATTTCCAACCTACCAGTACTCATTATCACGCCAGCCTGACCAGTGTTGTGATATTGAGCAGGTTCCCAAGTTATTAGGGATCGCTCATTAGGTAACTTGAGCTATTGCAGCTCATTTGATGGAACAGACCGCAACAGCCAGCATTCACTCATGAATGCCTTATTGATCATTGACCACTCATGACCCTGTACTCAATACATGTTTTTCCTGTCTTTCACCTTCATTTATTTTTTTTATTATTACAAAACTGTATACACAATTTAATTTGACATCTAAGTTGTTTATCAAAAACCTTGAAAGTGAAAAAAGCTCTGTTCTAGGTTGTCAGTTGCCACATAGTAATTCAACTCTTGGGCAGGGAGCAACCACCTGTTACCTCCCTCTTGAGATATCTCAAAGCAGGAATGCCTCTAATCAGACTTGAAAACAGTTTGTGAGTTGGGTGAAGAATTTTTTCTTTGACTTTATTAAATTTCAATTCTTCGATTGATTGAACGATTTACAAATTAGTGTGCTGTTCAAATGATAAACCATAATATTAATACTACTACTACTACTACTACTACTACTACTACGACTACGACTACGACTACGACTACGACTACGACTACGACTACTACTACTACTACTACTAATAATAATAATAATAATAATAATGATAATAATAATACATATTATTATTATTATCATTATTATAAGGGTACTTCAGCTTTAAAAGCCACCATAACACTGAGGAGAAAGCCTCTAGGCATGTTAGAGAATAAACAACAATGTTGTTAGATATTGACTGAATGCAATAGATGCTTTTTCTAATGTTGCTGCTGCAACACCGGAATTTCCCAATAAAGTATTATCTTATCTTATCTTATCTTATCTTATCTTATCTTATCTTATCTTATCTTATCTTATCTTATCTTATCTTATCTTATCTTATCTTATCTTATCTTATCTTATCTTATCTTATCTTATCTTTGTGTGTGTGTGTATATATATATATATATATATATATATATATATATATATATATATATATCATCATGGAGCTCTTTTGACACAGAGAGCTGTTCAGAAGGATCAAGATATTTTCAAAATGTCATACAAACCTTAAAAGATAAGAAAAGATAAGATAATACTTTATTGATCCCCATAGGGGAAATTCGGGTTAGTTTCCGGGCCACAATATTTGTGTGTGAGTGTGTATATGTATATATGTATAAATGCATATATGTACATATCAGTTTTCAAAGAAATATCTGAAGCTCTCTTAAACCCTCCTACCCCACGCCCAAAGTGGTCTTGGATAAAGGGAATCATTGATTGCTAATACACTGAACATCTTTACTGTATCCTATTCTATCTTCTCCTATCTTATCCCATTCTATCCTAACCTATAGATAATTGTATTGAATGCTTGCAAGATATTACAGCACCAAATTATAACAAGTCAAAAGCCTTTGCAATGTCACAGTAATATTTGTGTTCTGCATTCTTCCCAACCATAGCTACAAAGTTATTTGCTCCAACAAATTGCTCTCCAGTTGTTAACCTGCGCACAAATATACACACAGTTGCCTCTTTAGCAGACATAATGTATCACCGGTCTATTGTTTGCCTCTGATTATCAAACCCACTCATGTTCTATTTCTGCTTTGTATCAACCTTTGAAATCATAGCATATCCCTCATAAACTCAGGTTTCCACTGACATCAGAGAGCAACGCAAACAACTAAGTTACCTCTTACCGCATGGTGATACAGAGTGCTAATTTGTATCTAGGATTCAACTCTCCTTTCTCATGCATTGTATGCTCATTGCAGACGTGCAATAACACTACATTAAAGCCAGTTGACTCTTAAAGGAACATGATTGTGATTGGTAACAATATACAACAAAAGAAGAAAACAGAGTCATGATAGAAAACTCAAAGTAATATGCTCAAGTAAAAATATAGATATACATATATATAACATTTCCTGAATTCCCTGCTGCTTCTCTAGTTTGAGACTACTATAAAAGCAATAGAAGAAAAACAAACCCCCCCCAAAATTACAAACACACAAATATATATGTACATATATAATTCGGAGAGCACCGTGACATCTAAAACAGGCTGCCGCATATCTTAAACAAAATAATATCCTTTTGCACTTAAAATCAGTCATTGCTGCCACACTGGAAACACAATGGTTGTAAGACCAATCACATTTGTGTGGGAGGACGTCTCTATATGTCAATAGAATTATATTGCTTTTCCTACCCTATATAAAGCAGACTTATGGTTTATTACTTCCCAGCTCCCTTTTACACATATTAGTTGTTCGGTAGCTTGACAGTGGTCTTCTGGGAGTAATGAACTGTTCCCTTCCTCTGTAATGCTCTGTTTGAAACAGTTTTCTCATTTCTCTCACCTAAACAACACAGATTAGCCACTCAAACATCATAGACCAAACCCAGGATTAGTATCAGGAGATATCATGCTGAGTATGTGCACAATGAAGTTAGCGCAGAGTTGTGAGCACTTCTTGTTGATATAAAAATTCACAGTATGCATCATGATTTATAATTCTGATCAGGTCACACTGAGACCTATGTGCAACTTTCAGTGTGGTGTGTCATGACCTTTCCATAACTTGGATTACGCCCTGCTTAAAATCCCGTAGATTTACTTATTTAGACAAAACAGCACAAAACAATAACTTCAGTGTTTTAGATCAGGTACATGTTTACAGTGAACCCTTGTTTTTTGCAGGGGTTATGTTCCAAAAAGAAGACATGATAGGCGAAATCCGTGAAGTAGTAACTGTTATTTTCTTTAGAATATTTATACAATGAAATACTTTATAATACATAAACACATATAAAATGTTTCTGCAGTCATTAATCCACAAAGCTAATGCAGACTCCATCCTTATCATGGTCTTGACAGCTGCGACCCTTTTGCATCCTTATTGAAACTTATTTCTGCAGTTGTCCTTATGTTATTTTCCTCCTTCTTTATGGAATGAACGGAAGATTAATTAATTCCGTAATGGTGATCTACAGCCTCATAGCTTCTACCTTCCTTTAGCATGTCCAGAAGTTAAACTTTTTCTGCGATAGTTAGCATCTTACTCTGCCTTTTGGGCCCAACCGCAAGTGCCTTTGTTGGTGCAGAAAGTTTTGTCAACATTAGGGGTTATAGAGAAAATTTGCAAACTTAAATTCGGCAAGCTGTTTTATGTACATGTACATATTAAACCGTAACGTTATGGACACACAAGTAGAGAAGAAGCGGGGAGACTATTAAGCCAATCAGAATACTGTACACAATGCACAATGCAAATTCGTGAAGCAGCGAGAACGTGAACGGTGAACTGCGTTATAGCGAGGGTTCACTGTATTTGTCAACCCAAAATTTTTATTCTTACTGCTATTGTTTCTATAGATAATTTTGTATGTGTCAATAATAGAAAAAGGCACTGCATAGAATAGCATTGAACATATGACATCCATATCAAATAAGACAGAATATATGTGTGTGAATGAGAGGAACCTGGACGGAACGTAAGGCAACAGGGAGTAGAGATCAAGAAGTTGGAGGATTTCAGGTACCTAGGGTCAACAGTCGGGAGCAATGGAGAGTGTGGAAAAGAGGTTAAGAAACGGGTTCAAGCGGGTTGGAATGGATGGAGAAAAGTTTCAGGGGTTCTTTGTGATAAAAGAATTTCATCTAGAATAGACAGTGGCAATGAACATAAGACAGGAGGCAGTGCTGGAGGTAGCAGAGATGAAGATGTTGAGGTTCTCTTTAGGAGTGACAAGGATGGATAGGATCAAGAATGAGTCCATCAGGGGGACAGCTCATGTTAGAGGTTTTGGAGAGAGGGTCAGAGAAGCCAGACTGAGATGGTTCAGCCATGTACAGAGGAGGGATAGTGAATATATTGGTATTGGATGCTGGAATGGGAGATGCCAGACAGGAGGTCTAGAGGAAGACCGAAGAGAAGATTTATGGACGTAGTGAGAGAAGATATGAAGGTTGTTGGTGTGAGAGAGGAGGATACAGAGAATAGGGTTAGATGGAGGAGATTGATTCCCTGTGGCAACCCCTGAAAAGGGAAAAGCCGAAAGGAAAAGAAGAAGATCAAATAAGATATTTAACCCTTAGGTATTCCAACAACAGCAGTTTGAGTTATTGATACTTCTGAAAGGTGCATGCTTTTGTCCTTTTTCAGTAGAAAATCAACTACATTACCAACGGATGCAGGCAACATCCACAGTTCCTGTAGCATAGTTCCCCCTAAATCAGGGAGTCTTAGCATCTTAGATGCTCAGTAGACAGGCAGAGGCTCCTCCTTCTTTCCCCATCTACTGAATCAGATGAGCCTGAACAGAGGCTGTTTCTGTCATAAATGTCATCTTTCAAATTTAAATAATTCAATCTGAAGTTTTAAACCATGTGTTTATTTATTTTTTTTTTTATATTGAAAATCTAAATGTGATTTTACTGACAAAATATTTTGGAAAAAAAAAATGACCACACAAATAGTGAAGAATGTTCCTGATCTGAGATCCTGATTGTTTTTAAAAGAAGCCTTGACATTGTGCAGGTCAATAGCGATAGAAACTTCCACTTCAGTTTTTAGACTACAGACATGCAGTGCTACAGCAAGGAAAATCCTGGTTTGTCTAGCGTGTTTTCTTGCACAAGCTTAGCCTGCAAATCCTCTGAGCATCATTTGATCTGATATGCGTTTTTATTGATCACATTTATAAAATTGGGTTGATTGAGACAGAAAACCTGTCAAATGATTTGCTTCATAAATCCTAATTTACTTGAAACTAAAGTGATAAAAGAGAAGCTTAAATACATCAAAATTAATTATTTGGTTCATTGATGTTAATTGATGATAATTTTGGCACAAAAAAATTAAAAATTCTGGCCAACTTCAGATATTTTCATTTTTGTGTCCCCTGAATTTGATCAGAATCCTCAACCTGGTTGTAGTATCGCACACAATATTTTATAGAGATCCTTTTATATATTTAATTTAGAGAAACATGCTAGCTTTCTCTGAGAAAACAGTTAAGCTATTGTAGGAAGACAGGAAAGATTCACCTGAAATGTTTTTGGGATTTATTTATTTCTTTGAATGGAAGTTTGAACCTTGATTACTTGTGTCTGCCTCCCAAAAAGAGGTTATCTGTGTGCATTTAACCAATTTTCATCCCAAAGCATTACTTAACATATAGTATGGTGGTGTATGCCGTTAATATCATGATGATGTTGAACATTTTTTGGAATGTCTTGCTAAAATTATGATAGCGAAATAGCAATCAATCATTAATATCATTAATAATTTAAAGTATTTAATTTCTGAAAATCATGTCGGTACATGCTTCTTACGAAACCTTGACTGTAATGATTCCTCTTTTTCCCATAATTTATGCTGACATTCTTGGAGATACTTCCAGAGGAGGTAAAATTATAGCTATTTCTGGCTTAGCCATATTAATCACTGCTTCGTTTCTTTGTCGTCCAACCCCTCTCTGGAAAACTTGGCCAATTCCACTTGTTACAGTCTACTTTGCTTACGGCACATAATGTGAACCGTTATCAGAATTCTCAGAGATTCAGTTTTCTGAGAAATAATGAAATTACGTAGTGTCGAGTGTAATTTAGTTTTACACATTTGTAAATTCATTATGAAAACAAAACAAAACAAAACTTGAAGAAAAACATTTCCCTTTAAAAATGAGAGACAAACCGTAGACTGTCTCAAACTGCAACAAGCGAGGTAGATCCTCAGTCTGCCTCTCCTTACGGATAGTACGTTTCTCTGGTACCCTCAGATCCTGGGTTTTTCTTGTAACAGCATAGCCAGGCTGGCAAAGTCATAGTGCTGGAATCCAGGTCCTTTTCTTTATTTCTCTGTACTAATGACTCTGTGTTTTTAATAATAAGATTCTTACTCCTTGCAAGAAGAGAATATAACCTTGACTTCAAAAAGCATTGAACAAGTTTCAAAGATTAAAAAGTTTTGAAAATGTTGTTTACTTGGTACATGCAGACTTGGAACATTAATATAATGACCCAAATATATCTATAAAGTTTACATATCTAATCTAAGATTACTTCTATATATATATGAATAGACATAACACTTCTTTTTACTGACACTTTACCCTTAGTCAACTATTATGGGATTATCTCATTCTATTTTTTGACATTTCATGTTTCGACATTTTTTGTAGTTTAAACAAAAAACATTTTTAAATCCAATCAAATAGAAAATATATGAAAATGCAATGTAATTCATGAAAATACATGAAAAAGAGAAGAAGAATAAATGAAATGTAAAAGCATTTTGAACAAGAACTGGTGTTTTGGGGCAAAGCCAAGCTCCCAGGCTTTGTAAAATGTTCAAATGATCAAGGACACAAATCTTTTGGTGATCAGACAACAGGCCTGTTACTGTGGGAGGTAGTTTCTGCATCATGTGATTCATGTGATTCATTTTCAACGGGGGATTCTACCACCACTAAAGGCATGGAGACAAATGTACCAACAAACAGGCAGAATCCTATCAACTGATCAGATGTCAGTTATTTTATTGCCGTGTCTGCCTGCAATGAGAATAACTATTTTGAATCTATTTTTCTACATAACATTTGGAATGGCTCAAAATCTCGGTACGCTAATGAAAGAACAGATTGTCTTTTTGCATATACTGTTTCAAACTTGAAATCCCAATGAAATTGGACATGGATCTAGGTTGATGACTACACTTTCTAAATCTGCATCCTGCTCAGTTCAGTGATCGATCAGTGCTTTGTGGTAGATGTCATGCCCTTTAAGATAAGATAATACTTTACTGATCCCCATAGGGGAAATTCGGGTGTTGCAGCAGCAACATTAGAGGAAAAAAACAAACAAACAGGAAAGATAAATACACACATATGACAGTGCAAACACATATGCATATGCACATAAGTCACTATACATTCCACACACACGTATACATACATTTTTACACACATACCCATACCTACATAAATATATGCATACACATATACACAATATACACAATATAAATATACACTTACATACATACACATTTACACATAGATAGCACAAAATAACATGAGCAGAAATAAATAGATTGAAGAACTAAAGTGACCCGCGGTAGTTCTGGGCACCACTCGTGTGAGTGGGTGACGGAGTGATGGGGTGGCAGTAGCACAGATGCCCCCCAGGCAGTCAGAGTTGTGTCCTGTCCAGACTGCTGTTATACAGTCTGATGGCCGTGGGAACAAAACAGCGCCTGAAGTGTTCAGTTCTGCACCGGGGTGGGATGAGCCGCTGGCTGAACGAGCTGCTCATCAGCAACAGCTCGTCGTGCAGGGGGTGGGAAGGATTGTCCAGGATAGCTCCCAGTTTGTCCCTCAGCCTCCGCACAGCCACCGACTCAAGATGGTCGAGATTGAGTCCCACCACTCAGCGAGCTTTCCTCACAAGCTTGTTGAGCCTGTTGACCTCACCAGTCCTGGCACCGCCCCACCAGAACACTATAGCAAAGAAGAGTGTGCTGGCTACCATACACTGGTAGAAGGTCTTAAGGAGCACGCTGCAGGCACCAAATGACCTCAGTTTTGTGTCTTCTGCTCCAAATATTTTAAGAGAAGGGTACTGTATTTGCAGGATTGCCCCCCTCTTCTTTCATGCATATTGGAGTTAGTTTGAAAATGTGCTCTTGTATTAGAAGACTTAAAGATTCTGTGATAAAATCATGTCAAAAATATTTGGGTCTTGAAATCTATATATGTTTTAACCTTTTAAGAGGTTAAGAAAATATTTATTGTAATAGTCTACTAATGTAAACTTCTTGAAAAAATGTCCAAACTGTCAAAACCTGGGGGGGCATGAAAGTGCTGAAGTTCTGAAGGAAGTTCAAAAGGTCCTTTATGAATGGCTTCATGGAACAAGTTCAGGTTTATTATGTTTCCAGCAGCTGAGGCTTTAAACATGGATTTCTGAGCCTCAACTATATGTCACGGTTGAAGTCTTTTCTTCTTTTTTTTTTTAAATTCCACTTGATATCATTGAATTATCTTTTTCTTATGTTATATTTCTTTAGATTAGTGGATATTTTTGATTGAAGTCAGATGTTGAATTTTGTTCATATGGCTGATAGATGCTTGAAAATCTTAGACTTTAATAAATCAAGTTTTTCACAGTATCTTTCTTTCAGCCAGCACACTGAGTGGTAGAATTTACTATTGGTCTTTTGGTGCTCAGCATTCTCTTAAGACCACGCTTTAACTTTGAATACACTATATCCTATATCAAACAAAATATTGTAAACGAATAATTTTGAGTTTACATAGTATTTACCTTCAGAAATGCCTGTTACTCCTTTCACTCTTGCACTGGGAACTACTGATCAGTTCTCTCTTCAAACACACACTGCAAAGAAGAGCATGCTATATAATGGCACTTGGGCAGTGATTGTTTTTGTTTGTTTTTTGTGCTGGCAATATCAGCCTTATCTCAAATGTATAGCTGATGGACCACATCAAGTTGAATTAAGTTACCACCCTTGCAATCTGTATTTGTGTTTTTGAGTCATCTTCCTTACCCTCAGCTTTCCTCTTGCGATGCAATGGCATTTTACTCCACCTTGGTAATGTCTTCAGCACATTAAGTGAAATGCAGAATATGCTCAAACCAACACTCTATATCCATATCTCTGCCATTTCTGGTTGGGCATGAGTGGCTACAGCTGTAGCTGAAGGCTATGCATAATGGAGGATCGTGAGCTGTGGATTTGATGATGATGATAAAAATTGGCTGGGTGTGGAAGATGATGAGGTGATGCCATTCAGACTTCGCTGTTTATTTTCTAAACATGTACAGTACAGAATACAATTTTGAAAAATAAATTCACCTTGGCTTTGTCTCGACGCTAAGCAGGAATGCACAGTGCAGAGGCAAACAAGGAAGAGAGAAAAGGGTTTGTTCTTGACAAGAAATGGTCATGTCACTCACTTGATTTGCTCTGTGTTTTCTCAAAAAATATAGATTCAGAACATGCATATTGTGTATCAGTATAGCTGGGGTTAAAATGGATGTGGTCATTACAGTAAGAAACTAGTTTCATAAAACTGTTAGTCAATCTCACTTTGAATAAATCACTTGAAAAGTGAATTTCGATTCAAACACCTTTCAACTCTTCTTTTCCTTTATGCAAGCTTAAGAAATTCACAGTCTCACTTGAATAACAAAAATAAATTATTTTATAAATTATAAAGCACGAAATTAGCCACATTTTTTAAAGCATTTATCATAGACATGTGAAAATGTTATTAGTATTATTATTTCGAAAACATATTGAAAAATGTTTTGTTCCAGATTGGGAAACCTGCTGTGTGATGTGCTTTGGTTATGAACCAGGTATTCAGATTTTTGGTAATTGTTCATTCATTGTATATAGTCACTTCAACTTACAACGCAAAAACCTTTGTTCATGTAATGATTGTAACATGCACTAATGCTAAGTAAAATCCAAGAATACATGATGATTACATTCTGTAGCTGAACTTTACTCTGGTGTTACGAAGAATAAGCATTCCAAAATTAGTTTTTTTGCAACGTGCTAATTGTTTTAAATCTTTGGACTTATATATATATATATATGCACACATGAATACAAACATACAATGTAGGTAATGTCCCGCTTGCCTTCTGCTGATAGTGGAGTTTTATTGTTTGTAAGTTGTGATCAATGTAGTTTAATAATGACTTATTTTCACTTGTTATTTTCACTATAACATAAGAGGTGCTACAGTTACAAACAATGTCCAATGCTATTTTTGCCAACTCAAGTGTAAGAGCTGTTAAAACTGCCCCCTGGCTCGAGGGGTGGTTTCATTTGCTGTGATCCTGATTTTACATCTTTAAGAACCCAAAATAGTAATATTTTTCCTGGCTCTGGCACTGTGCATGATGTTATGGTTTTAACTTAATTCTAAGTATATAAATAGAGTGTTTATGAAGTGTAGGTAATTCAAATGAATTATTTTCGATGTCCCCATAAATACCTGCAAGTAATCCTCATTTTGCTATTGCATGTCCTTTTGTATAGTTTCTTAAATAGCTGCATTTACTAGACTGAGAAAAACAAACAAACAAACTAAGAAAAAAAAACAAAAACAAACATATGAGGTGGCATGCAATCACCACTACCAATGCTAACTCACTCTGACCTCATCTTGACCTGAATTTAGGAAAGCAAAGAGTAGCTGCACAGGGATGATACTTGTCACAGTTAGACTGTCCGATTAAAAATGTAATGTCCTCAAATTAGCTTCCTGTATTTGATATGCTTTGATTGGCTGAAATTTAGCATCAAGCTGTACTTGATTAGTGATGTCTGCTGAGCTTTTCCACACTCTTGTGGGGGTGTTTACTATTGATTTGGGTTGATGAGACTTAATCCTTCTAATCATGGCCATTGTTGGGGGTATGAGTTAAAAGGATAAATATAATAATGTAAATAGACAAATTAATTAAATAAACTATTAAAACGTAATTTGCTGGAGTGGGTTCTCCGGGTAAGATTGTTGCCAATATATATCATTTGTTCACTGTGTGTGTGTGTGTGTATTTGTGTGTGCGTGTGTGTGTGTTTGTGTGTGTGTGTGTGTGTGTGTGTGTGTGTGCGTGTGTGTGTGCGTGTGTGCGTATGTGCGTATGTGCGTGCGCACGTGTGTTGCACAGCATAATTTCTGTGGTCCAAAGTAATGTGACACTGAGGTTTAGTAAGAAATGCTTAGCCCCCAAAAAATTCCAATGATTGGATACACATTGTAATTATTCCTTTTCAATATCTTTTTTTCTGGGTCCATAGAATTTGTTTAAAAATTTTGGGATTTAAATATTATTTTGGTAAATACTCTACGATATCACCATTTACCTATTGACTGTAAAATTCAGGACAAATTGTGTCAATTGTATTTAATCCTGACTCCCTGTTCCTCACTTTGCCTATTCAAGAAGTAAAGTCAATTTTACACTGCATATCCATGTAATTTTTTATTTATCTATTTATTGGTTTTTGTTGGGTTCTATGGTGCATTTACCCAAGGTTTTCCATGGGTAGGAAAAGGTTCACATCTCAGCGAAAAAATTACCGGTAAGACAACAGGCTTAGGATAACTTGATGGATATATTTGACAATTGCAAGTACACAATATCAACAAGCCAAGAGAGAAAATCAAAGAAATAAATGAATATTCCGTTGAATATTCAGCGGATGTAGTTCAGACTGCCAAATCGTTCAACTTTTGAAGAACACAAAGATGATAATTCTAAATGCAAACCAGGAATTCAAATTGGAGCTAATAATAAAGAAGGACTGATTGACTTGTTAAAATCTAAAAACTGGAGTTGAGGTTTGAGAAAATGCAGAGGTTGTTGTCCTATCAACAATAATACGACTCCAGAGCTGGTAGTCAATGAACATGTTTGTGCTATTCCATCTTACAACAAAGCAATTTCATTATTTTTTAAAAACCTCTTTAATGAGACAAACTGCAAAACAGCAGGTGGTTCCTGTTTGCTGGTGCTGTTTACAATGTGATAGGCATTAAATACACACCTCAAATGAAAATGATAATATGTAAATCTCAACAGCATATATATCTGTAAACAAAATTAATGTGGAATAAATGGTGATGAAGGAAGCTGTAGCGTCACTGCAGCTTCCTGATATTTGCTTTTTTTTTTAATTTTGCATATTACAAACTAATGGGTGTCACAGTAATTGAAATACCATCCTGTATCCTTCATAATAGCGATTTCATTCTTCAGTCCACAAATGGTGTAGACTCTGCTTCAAATCTCATAAGAACATTGCTAACTAAGTACAATTGTGCTGAAACAGAATAAAGGTGCCTTACCCGTTCAGTACTTGGAACCTCCAAGTTTCAGTGAGGAACAGAATTGTTCCATAAAGAGAGGAAATCATTTTGTCTGATGGTGAGAAAATGTTCTGAAACCTGCTGACAATATGCATCCAGACCTGATGATGGCGCATTTTGTAACAACAGACTCATGAAATGAGGTGGCCCACTTAAGTAATTTCTAGTGATCCCTGCACTATCAAGAGGATAGTAGCATAACCCTTGCAGAAGTTATATTACAAAATAGATTAACTCCAAAAGTCAATTCAACATAAATACCTTCCAAACATTTGCAATCTAAAACATCTTCAGGAGTAGAAAAGATAACTTTGTTATTGAACTGCTTAATTATGTAATGGTTTCATTGCAGTGCTACAAACAAAAATTTTGAGCCTGAAACAAAACTTTTAAAGGAAGTTATGTATAAAATTAATAATTGTATTTATTGTTTTGCCTTTTTCATCCAAAGTTGAGTTGGGGTGGGTTTCAAATGACACTCCCGGCTTGCTTGCATGTGTCAATGTCAAAGTGTTAGTATACAAAAGTCAATTTATGAGTATTCCTGACAATTAAGCGTTGAAGTGTTGTTTAGCAAAACACTAAACCCCTAATTACTCCCTGAGCGCTGCTAATTTGCTGCCTTCTGTTCATTGTTCATCCATGATGGGGTACATGCAGTGGTCAAATTTTACTGATGTTGCAATGTATGTATAACTGAATCTTACAATAAAGGTCTGTCTTTCTTAAATGCAGTGACCTATTTATTTTGCACATTTTAGTCGAATACACCAAGGTAAGCTGTTTGAAATTGAAGTTAAATCCTTGTAAAAATATGACACAACACAGTTACTCTGATGTGAAGGTAATTTTCAATCATGGACTGAATCATATATCTGCAGTCATATCGTCTACTTAGTCTACTTAAGTAAGCTTGATTGAATGTGCTATGGAAATATGATTTAATATAACAAGAATGTAAATAGTTAAATACTTCATAGTGTGTAAAAAATTACATAATAATCAGAAGTTAAGCCTGAAACCATTAGGCTCTAACTACACAATCTCTGAGGACAGATGTTTCTAGATTCGGCTCATGAGAGGTTATTATGAATATATTACAAAATAAAATTTCTGTCGAGCCAGGGGGTCCATTAGTATCAGCTTAAAAACAAATTATTTTACAAGAGCCACCACTACAGTTTCAATTCACTCTCAGGCATTTGTAATCACTTTGTGCCAGGAGTAGAATGGACACATGCTTATGGCTGAATACAGAGCAGACATTTATCAGAGTGGGATGTGTGAGGGATTACTTTTACATCCCCATGATAACAACTAAATAATTTTTGCTAAACCAAAGAGTCAACAATTAAACAGCAGCTTTTGCCATTGACCTCCTGGTGTGAAACTTCCCACAACAACAACAACAACAACAACAACAACAACAACAACAACAACAACAACAACAACAACAACAACAACAACAACAACCCCTTTTATTTTCCAGAAGGAAAAATCCCTGAGGTATAAAAATTAATATGAATCTACAACTGTGTTCTGCCAGCTCTATTTTTTTGTCATATTTGATTTCTAAACTGCTTTACAGGAAATTTTGGAATTGTGAGCAGAAAAAGCCCTGTGAGTAAATCTAATGTTTTGCATGCTCGTCTCTTTTAGAATAGAAAACATATAGCCTGTGAAGGCAACTCTAAAAACACGATGGCTTCCTCTGACCATGTAGGCAACCGTATACCTGAAGCATAATATGGCTTCTGTACTTAGACAGCTTCTAGTTCTTTTGAAAACACACTCTCCAACCCTCCAAGCAGTATCTTCTTCTTATTTTTCTTTTCCATTCGTCTTTTCCCTTCAGGGGTTGCCACAGCGAATCAACTTTCTCCAACAAACCCAATTCTCTGTATCCTCCTCTCTCACAGCAACTAACTTCATATCCTCTCTCACTACGTCCATAAATCATCTCTTTGGTCTTCCTCTAGCCCTCCTGCCTGGCAGCTCCAATTCCAGCATCCGTGTACCAATACATTCACTACTCCTCCTCTGTACATGGCCAAACAATCTCAGTCTGGTTTCTCTGACCTTCTTTCAACTGATCTAACATGTGCTGTCCCTCTGATGGACTCATTCAGCTTCGTTGTTGCATTTATTCTTGCAAAAGGAGGCTCAACCAAGTGCTGGGACCAAAGAAATGAACAAACTTTTCAGATGCCTGACATTTTTGTTTAAAAAAATCTTTTTTTATCAATCTTATGAAATACATATTTTTTTCGGAGACATTAAATTTTAATTTTCATTATCTGTAGGCAATAATCGTCAAAATTTCAAGAAGTTACGGCTCAGAATATTTCACTCTATATGTTTTGAATCTTAATAATGCAGCCTCAGGCCGGCACGAACCAATGTCTCCCTGAACCGGTCCCAAGCCCGGATGAATGCAGAGGGCTGTGTCAGGAAGGGCTTCCAGCGTAAACCTTGTGTCGAATCCAGATATGCAAATCAAACCTAAGATTTTCATACTGGACCGGTGGAGGCCCGGGTTAACAACGACCGCCATTGCTGCCGATAACCTACAAGGTACCAGCGGAAATTGGGCAACTGCGGGTGGAAGAAGGAGAGGAGGAAGTCGTGTTCAGAAGCAGAGAGGGAAGAGGAAAGGAAAGAGTCTGGGACTGAGTGGGGACTTCGAATATTGAGACGATGAAAGATAAAGGTAGAGAGTTGGTTGACATGATGCAAAGAAGGAAAGTGGATATACTGTATGTTCGGGAGACCAGGTGGAAAGGTAGTAAGGCGAGAAGCTTAGGAGCAGGTTTTAAGTCATACTATCATGGTACTGACAGGAAAAGAAATATAGTGGGAGTTATCCTGAAAGAGTTTTTTGTAAGCAATGTTCTGGAGGAGAAAAGAATGTCAGATGGACTTACGAGTCCAGAACTGGAAATTGAAGGTATGATGCTCAATGTTATTAGTGGCTATGCCCCACAGGTGGGATGTGAGTTAGAGGAGAAGGAGAAGTTCTGTAATGAGTTAGATGAATTGATGCAGAATATCCCCAGAGATGAGAGAGTGGAAATTGGTGCAGACTTCAATGGACATGTTCATGCAGACAATAGAGGTGATGAAGAAGTGATGGACAGGTTTGGTATCCAGGGATACAGGTAGGAGTGTACCTGGTGTGTCGTCTGGAAGGAAAGTAGATAAGGAGACTTGGTGGTAGAGTATATGCAGAGACACTGATTCGCAAAGAGGAAGTGGGACACTGAGGGGACTGAAGAGAACAGATATGGGTACAGGGAGATGCAGCCAAGGGTAAAGATAGTGGTATCAAAGGCAAAACAAAAAGCGTACAATGACTTTTATGCTCGGTTGGACAGTGGCTGTAAAGTATGTAAGACTGGTGCAGGACATGTATGCTGGCTGTGAGACAGTGATGAGGTTCGCTGTAGGTGTAACAGAGAAGTTCAAGGTGGAGGTAGGACTTCATCAGGGATCAGCTCTGAGCCCCTTCTTGTTTGCAGTGGTGATGGACAGGCCGACAGATTGGAATCTCCATGGACCAAGATGTGGTTGTTGATGTGGTCAGATGACATTGTGATCTGTAGTGAAAGCAGGAAACTGGCTGAAGAAAATCTTGAGAGATGAAGGTACATTCTGGAAAGGTTAGTCGCAGTGAAAGTGTGGAAAAGAGATAAAGAAACGGGTTAAAGCAGCTTGGAATGGGTGGAGAAAAGTGTCAGGGGTACGATGTGATCGAAGACTATCAGCCAGAATGAAAGGAAAAGACTACAAGACAGTGGTGAGACCAGTGATGCTGTATGGTCTAGAAATAGTGACAATGATGAAAAGATCGTAGGCAGAGCTGGAGGTCACAGAGATGAAGACGTTGAGATTCTCTTTGGGAGTGATGAGGATGGATAGGATCAAGAATTAGTCCATTCGAGGGATGGCATATGTTAGATGTTTGGAGAGAAGGTCAGAGAAGCCAGACTGAGATGACCCGGTCATGTACAGAGGAGGAGTAGTGAATGTATTGGTAGACAGATGATGGAATTGGAGCTGCCAGGCTGGAGGGGTAGAGGAAGACCAAAGAGAAGATTTATGGACGTAGTGAGAGAGGATATGAAGTTAGTTGCTGTGAGAGGAGAGGATACAGAGAATAGGCTTAGATGGAGAAGGTTAATTCACTGTGGTGATCCCTGAAGAGTAAAGCCGAAAGGAAAAGAAGAAGAAGATTTAATGAATCTTCATGATATATGGGTTTCACTTTCTGAAAAGAGTGACTGATAAATATTGAACTTTTTCATAAATTCACATTTTTGGACATTTTCCTATATAGACAGGAGAAACTTTCCAAAGTGCTACATAGGATTATGTTGAACATTAGGGTTATATTAATTTAAAATCATCTATTTGTGACTAATTATATCACATGGTCCTTTTAGAAAGCATGCCTCTGGATGAGTCCTGGGGATTAAACAAAGAACAAAAGATTGCCATTCATAAAGCCCACCTTTTTACATTTTACCATTAATTAATTTATTTACTTAATTGATGCTCTTACTGTTCAGAGCTCACTTAAAAGGAAACTTTGTCACCAAAGCTTTTCTTAATGTAGTGACGTATCCATGATCTCTGCGGAAATTACATCCATTCATCCATCCATCCATCTTCCACCGCTTGTCCGAAGTTAGGTAGCGGGGGCAGCAGCCGGAGCAGACAGGCCCAGACTTCCCTCTACCCAGCCACACGGTCCAGCTCTTCTGGGGGGACCCCAAAGTGCTTCCAGGCCACCCAAAAGACATAGTCTCTCCAGCGTGTCCTGGGTCTTCCCCGTGGCCTCCTCCCAGATGGACATGCCTGGAATACCTTCCCTGGGAGGCGTCCAGGAGGCATTCTGATCAGATGCCCAAGCCACCTCATATGACACCTCTCTATGCAATGGAGCAGCAATTGTACTCTTAGCCCCTCCCAGATGTCCAAACTTCTCACCCTATTTCTAAAGGAGAGTCTGGCCATCCTGCAGAAAAAAAACATTTCGGCCACTTGTATCCGGGATCTCAATCTTTCAGTCACTACCCACAGGTCGTGACGATAGGTGAGGGTAGGGACATAGATTGATCAGTAAATTGTCTCAGCTCTCTCTTCACCAGAAAACACATAACTGCAGATGCTGCACTGGTCTACCTGTCAATCTCGCCCTCCGTCCTTCCCTCACTCTTGAACAAGACCACAAGATACTTGAACTCCCCCACTCGGGGCAGGACCTCTTCCCTGACCTGGAGTGGGCACTCCACCCGTTTCCCGTTCAGCACCATGGTCTGAGATTTGGAGGTGCTGATCCTCATCCCGGCCACTTCACATTTGGCTGCGAACCACCCCAGTGAGAGCTGGAGATCATGGCCTGATGAAACCAACAGTACCACATCATCTGAAAAAAGCACAGATTTGATCCTGTGGCCACCTAACCAGATCCCCTCGATGGCCTGGCTGCGCCTAGAAGTCCTGTCCATTAAAGTTATGAACAGAATCGGTGACAAAGGGCAACCCTGGCAAAGTCCAACTCTCACTGGAAACAGGTCCAACCTACAACTGGCAATGCGGAACAAGCTCCAACACAGATCACACAGGGACCAAACAGCCCGTATAACAGGGTTCAGTTCCCCATATTCTCAGAACACCCCCCTCGGGATTGGCTGCGAGACACGGCCTAATGCCTTCTCCAGATCCACAAAACTCATGTAGACTGGATGGGCAAACTCCCATGCCCCCTCGAGGACCCTGCTGAGGGTATATAACTGGTCCACTGTTCCACTACCTGGATGAAAACCACACTGCCCCTCCTGAATCCAAGGTTCAACAGCCCAGCAGACCCTCCACTCCAGCACTGTTGAATAGACCTTACCAGGGAGGCTGAGGAGTGTGATCCCCTGTAGTTGGAGCACGCCCTCCGATCCCCCTTTTTTAAGAAGGGGGATCACCACCCCAGTCTGTCAGTCAGCCGTCCCTGATGTCCACACAATGCAGCAGAGGCGTGTCACCTACAGGGCCCCGCTACTGAAGAGCTTTTTGACTGCTTCAGCAACTTCAGCCCCAGAAATAGTTGGGTCCTTTCAAGAGTTCCCCGGCTTTGCTTCCTCATAGTTTCGATGGGATTGAGGATTTTCCTGCCACCGATCTACATCGTCTCGAGTTGAGGTCAGCAGCACCTCACTCCCGCCTCGATAATGGAAGCATGAGCCATGGCCCATTTGGACTCAATGTCCCCAGCCTCCCTCGGAACATGGTTGTAGCTCTTTTAGAGGTGGGAGCTGAAACTCCTTCTGAGGGGGACTCTGCCAGGTGTTCCCAGCAGACCCTCACATTATGTTTGGGTCTGCCAGGTCTGACTGCCATCCGCCCCCACCATTGGACTCAGCTCACCAGCCCGTCTCTTCACCCGAGTGTCCAGGATATGCGGCTGCAAGTCTGACAATACGACCACGAGGTCGATCAAAGAACTGCGGCCTAAGGTGCGTGGGTGCCAAGTTCACATATGAACACCTTTATGCCTGAACATAGTGTTTGTTATGGACAATCCTTAACGAGCACAGACGTCCAGTAACAAAGCACCGCTCAGGTTCAGATCTGGATGACCGTTCCTCCCAATCATACCCTTCCAAGTCGCACTGTCATTGGCCAAGTGAGCGTTTAAGTCTCACAGTAGAACAAGGGAGATAACAAGGGAGTAGGGGTCTGCCCGTCTCTTCACCCGAGTGTCCAGGACGTGAAGCTGCAAGTCTGACAATACGACCACAAGGTCGATCAACGAACTGTGGCCTAAGGTGCGTGGATGTCAAGTTCACATTGGACACCTTTATGCCTGAATATGGTGTTTGTTATGAACAATCCATCACAGCACAGACGTCCAGTAACAAAACACCCCTCGGGTTCAGATCTGGATGACTGCTCCTCCCAATCATGCCCTTCCAAGTCGCACTGTCATTGGCCAAGTGAGCGTTTAAGTCTCCCAGTAGAACAAGGGAGACCCCTGCGGGACATTCTCTAGCAGCCCCTCTGGGGACCCAAAGAAGGGTAGTTAAACTGAACTGCTATTGGATGCACAGCTGCAAACAACATTTAGAACCAGTCCCTCCACCTGAAGGCGGAGGGAGGCTAATCTCTTGTCCACTGGGTTGAACCCAAACATACAGGCACTGAGTCGAGGGGCAATCAATATTCCCACAACTGCCCGCCGCCTCTCACCAGAGGCAACTCTAAAGTAAAAAAAGAGTCCAGCCCCTCTCAAGAGGCCTGGTTCCAGACCCCATGCTGTGTGTCAAGGTGAGTCCGACTACATCTAGTCAGAATCTCTCAGCCTCATGCACCAGTTCCCCAACAGAGAGGTGACATTTTATGTCTCAAGAGCCAGCTTTTGCAGTCGTGGGCCAGACCGCCAAGGTCCCCTGCTGCGGCCACCACCTGGTTCACACTGCACCCGACCCCCTTGACCCTTCCCCAGGGGGAGAGGGACCTTTGTGGCCAGCTGAGGCCCATGGGTGCAGGTCCGGTCGCCCCTGGGCCAGACTCTGGGGGCGGGGGGGTTGGCGACCCTTGTCCGGGCAGGGGTCTGCTGGGTCCAATAGTGTTCCTCATCATAGGGGTTCTTCTGAGCCGCACTTTGTCTGGTCCCTCACCTGGGACCTGTTTGGCTTGGGTGACCCTTCCAGGGGCATAAAGCCCCCGACAACATAGCTCCTTGGATCACTGAGATGCGCAAACCCCTCCACCACGATAAGGTGGCAGCTCAAGGAGGGTTTGTTTCTAGTTAAGTATTATTGCCCATTCCCCATCTTAACTCTGCGTTTTAAATTTCAAGACTTGGAAGTGAATGATGAGCTATCAGCTCTGCTACATATACAGTCAAATAACCAAATTAATGGGTCGTTTATATGTGTGATGATATGGGCGTGCTATAGCGTGACATCATGAGTGCAACCTTTTTTGATAGACACATTGAGGTTATTGAACCTGTCGCATACTGAAGAAGGGACTTATAGATTTTAATGAAACACATTCTTTATTTATTATCACCTTACTACTACCTCCCCCAACTTCCTTCATCATGAAGGTTGCAAATCTGGGATCTCCATTTTGAGTACGCTGGATTAAGTTGGCAACACATGATATTAATGATATATCATGGACAATTCCACTCTCAAGTACAACAAACAAACACAAAGGTGGTTTTTTTTCACCTGGTTTCTCAAAAATGTGCACATGTGACTTGAGATATTGTGAGAGACAGATTAGCCCTTCAAATGTCATCTGATTCATTCAGAGTCATAACAAGACATACTTGCTTGTATATTCAATGAAGTAATACTTCATTTATGTGTACATACTACCATGTACACAACCAGTCATAGGAAAACACTGTAACACATTTTTCAAATCTCACATTTTTCAAATCTCGTTGGAGCTGGTGAGTATCAAGTGTCATTATCATGCGTATATTTTTACAGTTATGTAGACTGCTGTTAATTCAGCTAAACTATCTCGATGTATATTTCCCATCAGGAAATGAGTGCTGTTAAAATATTTCCCAATCTGTATTTTCTTTTCAAAAAATGATTGGAAAATAACCAAACCAAATAGCCGATATTTTGATTTTCTGTGATCCAGTTTAATTATAGTACCTAAATTGTCACCATAAAACAACAATAATACTTTCATTATTTTTCTGTTTTCCTAATTTAACATATTGGTTTGATTTAAACAGAATATCAGGGTTGCCAACAAGAAGGGATGCTTATCATCATCAGTGCCTTTGATCAATCCTGTGGCTGAATTTAGTTTTGTTTCTTTTCCCTCTAGTGTTGCTGCTGCAACACCTGAATTTCCCCTATGGGGATCAATAAAGTATTATCTTATCTTATCTTAACCGTATGTTCTGGGTTGTATTTTGTACCAACTCAGCAAAGAGAAGTGTAAGAGTTAACATGCGAGGAGAGTTGATTAGAGCAGCACTCATGGATGACCAGAGCCAGAAGAGATGCAAATTTGTTGTAATAGAAGGGAGATAAGTGTTTGTTAACTGTTTTGTAACGAGCCAACAGACATTGTTATTATGATGTTTATTATTACTGTTGTCCTTGTCAAGAATCTAAATGTGGTATTATCAATCAAAATTTAGAATCTGTAAAAGACAATTGTAATATAGTAGGCTTTCAAAGGACCTCAGGTCTTTGCCAGGAGAATTAATCTTCCCTTTACTTCCCACAATATTTCAATATTTGAACAAAGGGACCACATTATATTATAACAATATATTATATATTACTGTAATATATATTGTACAAAATATATAATATATAATTGTATGTATAAGTTTCTGTTTGCTTTTAAGAACCACACAACACTGTCCATGAAAACACTGTAAAACATCAAAGTCACTTTTTGTCATCAATATTATAATATTCATCAAAATTACATCAGGCTTTCCTTGTATGTTGCCTTTCAGGTTCTTTCTCAAAATCCTCCACCTCCAATGAATGATTATGAAGGATTGAAAAAAGCCCATTTTGTTATTCGTAACTACGACTTTGTAGTATTCAAGGCAGCAATGATAAGACTCAGAAGCTTGCCTGAAAGGAAGAACGTTGATGAACGCACCTTGAGAAATTGACAACAGTAAGTATTTGTGTTGTTAGAGCTTATTGGTAATTCAATTATGGCTAAATGTGTCCTGGGCATGGTGCTTCGCTGATGTACAAATGTCTCTTCAAATAATCATATGGCAAATAACCCTAAATGATTGAATATTTGACATTCCTGAGTTCCCCTCCTTGAGCTACCACCTTATCTTGATTAAGGGGTTTGTGCATCCAAGTGATCGTCAGGGCTAAGTTGTTGGGGGAGTTATGTCAATCATTGGATCATCCCTGGCAAATAGGTCTCATGTTCAGGACCAGACAAAGTTGGGCTCACAAAACCCCTCATGATGAAAGACAACTATGGACCTAGTTTTCCTATCCTGGAGAGGGTCACCAGGGCCTCCCTCTGGAGCACGGCCTTGAGTTGGAGATTGACGGTGAGCACCTGGTGGGCGGGCCTGCAACATTGGGTCCTGACAGGGCACAGCCCGACGAGACAAAGGGGATCCCCCCTGCCCAAGGGCTCATCCATTTGAGGGTCCAAGGGAGTAGGGTACTGTGTGAGCTGGTTGGTATTCAAAGTAGGGACCTGGGTGGTCCGATCTTCAGCTGCGGATGCTGGCTCTAGGGACTTGGTATGTTAGCTCCCTGGTTGAGAAGGAATCTGAGCTGGTGTGCGAGGACAAGAGGTTCCAGCAAGACAAAGTTGGACTCAAATCAACACACAGCGTAGGCCCTGGAACCAGTCATCTCAAGATGGGTTGGATTCTTTTCTCCTTTTAGGTTGCCTAGGTGAGCACTCCCTCATTCTTCAATGCACTCCCTGAGATTTCAGTGCTCACATGGGAACTGACGGTGAGAAGGGCATGATTGGGAGGAATGAACCCACAATCTGAACCCGAATGGAGTTTTGTTTTTCGGACTAGCAATAAAAAAGACCATGTTCAGGGAAAGGGGGGGGCGTATGTGCTCTGATAATAGAGGAGGGTGTTGGTCAGGCCTGGTAAATCTTAATAATTGGTGGGGTCTGTCGGGAGTATCAGGCAGGGGACATCCAGTCCATGCAGGCCATGATCTGTGCCTGATCTGTGCCTGTATGCGGCAGACAGGAGCTGGGGCTGAAAGATGGTCTGTGCCTGTTGAGGCAGTAAAACCTGAACCCATTGGTGACACCGATGGTGAGGGACAGCACCAAGCTGAAAAAGCCGTCCTATCGTGACATGTTGGTCTGCAGGGTTCAGGGGAAAGCTGACAGTCACAATCGACCAATTACCGTGTAACTTTATTGGTAATCAAGGCTAAAACTTGGGCATGGGAGGAGAAGAAGAGATTCTTGCTTGATCGACATTTTAGGTTTATTTTTGAATATCCACTGAAGACCCATCAAGACATTTGAACTTCTCTGAACATTGCAAATCCTTTGCAGCACGGGTGCACAACTAATTCTTAAAAAAAAAAAAAAAAAAGGATTTCTTTAATCCTATTTTATCACTTTTTAATGTTAGTAGTCTCCTCTGAGAAATACCCTTGCAGTTTTTATTTATTTTAGAGGCTTCTGTAAAATGTAAATCTGAAGGTATGAGTGGAGGAGTATGAACTGTAATTAAATGATAAGGTGTTTATGCAAATATATCAGATTTTCGTGGGCGGCAAGAGTGTGGCTGAAAGAATGAGGTTGAGAAAGTGCAGATCATTGATTAAATAGAGTCCATTAGTGCCATCCCACTTGCTCTCTGTAAGACACTCACTCCCTTACCTTATCAGTTTCACAGATTAGCTCCGACAGTATTACCGAGGCAGTGAATGCCATCAGATGTATTTTAATTGGAAATGTGGCAGCTCGCAATTAGAGCTGATTCTGAATGGACACACACAATTTTGGAGAACGTACTTAAACCTATTGGATAGCTCTGAGCTGTCATGGAAATATCTACAGCAAAAGTAAAAGGCAAGCTATTGTGCCATCGATGCAGCAACAGGAATAGTTATGTTAAAGGAAATGGCAGACAGTACTTTACATATAGGTCATCCAAATCCAGATAAAGCCTACCATTAATTGCATTCATTGTTGCCAGGTGCTTCCCAATGGGTTCAAGTGTCTCATTGTTTGATTGTTCATTTGCTTGAAACAGCCATGACAGGGCTCAGCATGAACAAGTGTTGCTATATGTTAAAATAAGAAACTTTGGGATACATTGAGGAGTAGAGGGTATAACTGGATGGTTCACAAAATCATGTTAGCAGCACTAGGACAATGAAGAAGTGTTGTGCATCGACTGAGACTTTTGTAAAAAATGTGATAAGACCCAGATATTAATCAAATGTGACCCGTTTCTGAAAATTGTTGTGCTCCATTGGTAAACACTGATATAGTGTATTTGTAAGGTCATATCGGTGTTGCCAGCTTGCCTTGGGAAGAAAAGCAGAAAGAGAGAGAGGCAGACAGACAGACAGACAGAGAGAGAGAGAGAGAGATGATGAAGCTCATAAGAATTAGGGTATATCAGCTATCAACATAATTTTGTCACCCCAATTCACATTAAACGGATAATTAAGCTTGTTTCTGAGTTTCATCATCTTTTTATTCATTCTTTTCACCTTTTCTTTAATAGAAATCAGATTCATTTTCATTCAAACAGCATTGTGTTATTTTGACAATGTTAAAGTCTTTGTCTTTTATCTATTTTTCCATCAATAACTCTCCCAGCTTCTGCTTCTAATGCCTCCATCATTCATATTCTAGCTAAATATTTTGAATTTTGAATTTCCCATTTACCTGTCTTTCCACACCCGAGAAAGTAGAGCTAGTAGACACAAGCACACAGTCACAAATGCACACACACATAGACATACACACTTTTATTTTCACAAAAAAAAAAAAAATAATAATAATAATAATAATTCTCAAAGTATCATTTGCTGGTGAGAATTAAAAGTGATGGTTTATCCCAGCAGAATAATTGCATTTCTTCCAGATATCTTGGCCGGTGGAAATGTGATGCTACAGGAGCACAATGGAAGACAAAAAACTCCCTTTGGCAGAGCTGCAACATAAAAGCAACTGGCATAAATATTCCAACGTATAAACAGCCTCCCACATAAACCTCTGAAAGAGATAAAGAAGGAGGGGGAGCAAGATAGAAAAATTGGGAGCCATTCCTCATCCCACATGCTGTGCTGCATGGCAAATGATAGAGAAAGGGGCACCATGGTGTATCTTACATCCCTCTCTGTCCTTCCTCTATTCTAAGCCTCCTCTTATTGATTCATTCATACTAATAGCTGTAATTTTGGGAGATCTGCTTTAAGGTCTACTTAGGCGGGTATGTATTATTTAACATTAGATTCACTGATGCTGCTCTAATCAGTATAAAAGCTTATTACACATCTATTGTTTTCATTTTGTAAAAAAATGTAATTATTTTCTAGGTATCAAAGCACAAACATATAGATAGACCTCAGAAGTTGGTTCTGGGTCTGCATTGAAATGAACATAGGCCGACCTCACTGTGAGTGTGAAAATATTTTCAAATCGGAATAAAAGGTTAAATTCAGCCCTTTAACCATTTTAGTGCAAATAAAAAGAAAAGAAGTCAAAGGAAGGACATGTTTTGGAATGTAGAAAAATAATATCAGAGAATGGAAAAAATAGTGACTTGCAGCTTTAAACAAAATCATAAAAGAATAATGAAAAGGGAATAAATTTCCCTTTTTCTTCATTCAAACAAAATCAGCCACCCCTAGAGAAAACATGCTGACATCATGCTGACCTTCTGCAAAATCATCCATGTTAAGTATTGAGAGCTGCAGCCCCATAAGACAATAAAAAGACCAAACCAACCAAAACTAAAACTGGAGATGCAAATGAGTCACCAAAGATGTGAATACAAGCCCAAAAGTTCAGGTTTAATCAATGGTCTGAGACCAAGTCCAGATAAATTTTTAATTGAAATTCAATTTTGCAGTCCACGCCAGAGATGACCTAAACAATAGGCTGTGGAGTTAGCAATGCTTTAGCAAAAATCAGGCCTATCATTTCTGGATCTCATTGCTTCTTTTCTCCTGACTTTTGCTACTTTTTTTAAGAATGGCTTTTCTTAATTATGTCCCATGATGAACTCATCATCACATACAAGTACAGCCTACAAATGAGTGATGAGTCATTTAGTATTTACAAAAAGGTAGCTGACTAATTATACGCAGCCTGGAATCTAGAATCCCTCCCCTTTTGTCTGAATGGAACTGTAATTTTACAACCAAGACTCAAACCAGGATTCTTCCCATTCTCAACATTGTTCCATTAGTCAACACACTCATTAATGCTTTCCTTGTTTTGCCAATTTTAATGGTGTTTTCTCTCTCTCTCTCTCTCTCTCTCTCAATATATATATATATATATATATATATATATATATATATATATATATATATATATATATATATATATATATATATATATATATATATATATATATATATATATATATATATATATCTTACAAGCAGTCAAAGATGTGAGGAAAAGCAGCACTGACAGTCACTTTGAAGGAGAAATTCATTTTTCCAATCAGTTACAAAAGTCCTGTAGTTATTGGTGATATGTTGTTGTCACCTTTAAAGCATTATAATATTTGTGCTTGCTCAAACATTTTAATAAACAAGAGACAAAAGATATTTTGTTAACAAGTAATGCTACTGTGTTATTATAAAGACCATAGGAAAATGTTTACATTTTTTTCTGATCATATGATGACAACAAACACCCAATTTAATTTATGTACAAGATGATAATATTCAATACAAGAGTCAATCTATGCAGATACCCCTGTCTCCTTTTGTTTTTACCATCCAAACGTCCATCAAGCCATCCATCCATTTTCTACCACTTATTCTGCACTTAGGGTCACTGGGATGCAAGAGCCTATCCAAGCTGTCTTTGGCCCAGAGGCAGGGTACACCCTGGACTGGTTGCCAATAAATCGCAGTGCCAAATATAGAAACAAATAACCATTCCATCTGTCATCCAAACATAAGGGTAGTTTCCCATTTTTTTCCAGTTAACCTTCTGCATGTTTTTGGACTGTGGGAGGAAACCGGTAATGTAATACCTTATTTGATTAATGTAAGACTAACAAACCATTTTGTTGTTTCGTTTTGTGTGAAAAAATAAAACTACTTTGGATTATGGGGATCCTGATGAGCCATCTATTTTTTTGTTTATTTATCAATTTATTATTTCACTTTATGTGTTCAACAAAGTGCTTTCATTTTTTTATATTTTCGCTGCCTCTTAACTTTGTTCAATGTAGCATAATAAAAGCATCCTAATCTCTACACCGCCTGGTGTGAAAATACATCTAAGATATTCCAAAATAAACAAAAAAACAAACAAAAAAAACAGGCACACAGACAAACAGACAAAACAGTTTATGGAATTTATTTAACCCAAGTGTAATAGCTTCTTGTCTGGGCCTAATTACATAATATAGTCAAAGACAATCCACTTGCTCACTCTTCATTATCCATTCTACCATTCTGCCGCAGTTGATGCCCGCAAGCCCCAATCCAATTAGCAACACCAGGCACTCTCCTTCTCTCCCATTTTATATGCTTGTTGAACTTTTTTTAAGATTAGCAGGTGGGAAAGTCTGTGTAGTAAGGATGAATATGCAGTGCAACATTGAAGGCCTAACAGTCAGGCTGCAGGCGATTCAACACTTATACGAACTTAATATGAACTGAGCAGTCATTTATGTTACACTCCAAATCAATTGGATGTTTAATTGCATACCCAAGGACTGGTCAAAAAAAGAAGGTTGCATATATCTAGAATAAATGAAAAAATCCATCCATTATCTGTCGCTTTTTCCTGCACTGAGGGTCACGGATATGGCTATCCCAGCTGTCATTGGGCGTCAAATTTTGTTATTTCTGAAATATCATTTCAAACAGTATATTTAAAAGATTGATAGAACTATAAAACCCCCCAAATAACCTGAAAAAGATCCATGTAAATAGAACACATTAACTCATTGAATTATTCATTGTATGAACATTAAAATACACAATTGAAATCTTGGAACAATAAATATTTTGAGTAACACCCCTACCTCTTTTATGCTTTTTTGTTGCTTCAGTTAGTGATTTCCAATCTTAATGTTATAAATGTAGGTAAATGGTAAATATGAACACTTGACAGCATTCACCCATTCAGAAAAAACACTGACACATTGATGGCAGCAGAGCAAGGCTCTTACAAGCCGTCAAAAGCAACTTCGGGTTCAGTGTCTTGCCCAAGGACAATCATGCAGACAGGAGGAGGCGGAAATCAAAACCACAGATTGGAGGGACACCCACACCACAAAAAGAGCCACAACTGCCCCTTGTCTTCGGCAAAGGACACTGATGTCTCTCTGCTGGCTGTTGTCAGCAAACTGCTGAAGTGAAAGGGCATCTTCTCAGATGTGTTGCCAACAAACATCATTGTTTTCCTTGCCTTATGGTTAAACTCAGTACATAGTATGTACAAACTCAGTTAAATCAAATTCGATCAATTAAATCCAGTTAGACTCAGTGTATATATATATATATATATATATATATATATATATATATATATATATATATATATATATATATATATATATATATATATATACACAAAATGAAATATTATTATTATTAACTACTGGGCTCTCCAAGAGGGCCTGGAGATATATATACGTATACATACATACATATATGCATATGAATATATTTATGCATATATATCTTTCTCTCTCTCTCTCTCTCTCTCTCTATATATATATATATATATATATATATATATATATATCAAGAAAGACAATAAATTGGTATGCTCCTTTCCAGAGCATGCCTCCGCTTTCAAAGTTTTTCCTCAACCTGATCCCTGCTCTCACTACAGATCAAAATTTCATCTACAAACATCTTGGTCCATGGAGATTCCTGTCTAACCTCATCTGTAAGCCTGTCTATCACCACTGCAAAAAAGGAAGAGCTGATCCCTGACAAAGTCCCACCTCCACCTTGAACTTTTCTGCCACACCTACAGCACACCTCACCACTGTCTCAGAGCCAGCATACATGTCCTGCACCAGTCTAACATACTTCTCTGCTACTTCAGACTTCTTCATACAATACCTATGTTCCTCTCTCGTCACCCTGTCATATGCTTGTTCTAGTTCTACAAAAGTGCAGTGAAGATCCCTCTGACCTTCTCTGTACTTCTCTATTAGCATTCTCAGAGCAAATAGTGAATCTGTAGTACTCTTCCTGGGCATGAAGCCATGCTGCTGCTCATATCTGCTGAATTCTGCTCTCAGGCTAGTTTCCACAAATCTTTCCCATAACTTCATTGTATGGCTCATCAACTTTATCCCTCTGTATTTACCCCAATTCTGCACCTCCCCCTTATTCTAAAATAAAAGGGCACCTTCACACTTCTTCTCTATTCCTCAGGCATCTTCTCACCCTCTAAGATCCTGTTGAATATTCTAACCAGGAACTCTACTGCTGCCTGTGCTAGATATTTCAATACCTCCTCATGTATATCTTTAGGGTCAACAGCCTTTGCATTCTTCATGCTCTCAAATTCTATCCTCACTTCAATTTCACTAATCTCTGCTACTTTGTGGTCTACAATAGTCACCTCTTCTTCCCTTCCCTCTCATTTTCCTTATTCATCAGCTCTTCAAAGTACTCTTTCCATCCTCCAATCACTCTTCTAGCATCTGTCAATACATTTCCCTCTCTATCCTTAATCAACTGGACCTGGTGTACATCCTTTACACCCCTTTCTCTCTGTTTTCCCAGCCTGTATAAATAATTTCCTCCCTCCTTGCTGTCCAACCAAGCATAAAAGTCATCGTTCACCTTTGTTTTGCCTTTGCTGCCTCTTTACCGTACGCTGTATCTCCCTGTAGTCCTGTCTGTTCTCTTCAGTCCCTTCAGTGTCCCACTTCTTCTTTGCGAACCGCTTTCTCTGTATATACTCCTGCACTTCCTTATTCCACCACAAAGTCTCCTTATCTATTTTCATTTCAGACGACACACCAAATACTGGTATGGGTGGGCTGGGAAGCAGGACAGAGGTCTAAGGGGTCGGACAATTATTTTGGAGCAGACCAAGGAAGTGCACTCCAAGCAATTCCTGTGGGTGATGGAATGGAAACAGCAGGAGAAGGTTATTATGTTCTCAATGAAGGCGTAATAGAACATGGTTAAGATTGTGCTGCTAACCTCAAATGACCTCAACTTCCTGAGCAGGTACTGTTGTTGACGACATTTCCTGATGATCTCCTCAGTGTTAGAGAAGAACTTCAAGAGGTCGATAAGAGCAGTGCCCAGGTATCTCTACTCCTTCACCATTTTTACTGGCTCCCTCTCTATGGTGGTGGTGATGGCCTCTGCGAGTTGCTTCTGCTTGCTGGACAATGTGATGACCATGTCCTTAGTCTTGCTCACATTCAGTTTCAGTCAGAAAGCTTCACACCAGAGCGCAAAGTCCTTGAGGGCTTAATTGTGGTGGGGTGAGTGACCGGACAATAAAGACAGGAGGACAGTGTCATTGGCAAACTTCTTCATGTGGCAGTCCTGTTGGATGGACCTGTAGTCATCTGTGTAGAGGACAAAAAGCTGGGGAGACAGGATGCAGCCTTGAGGTGAGCCAGTGGAGGTGAAGAGGTAGTCAGAGAGGACAGTGTTCACCAGCACCCACTGAGATCTGTTGGTGAAGAATCTGATGATCCACTGAATGAGCCGGTGGTTGAGGTGGAAACAGGTCATCAGCTTCTCTGCCAACATGTGTGGTTGCAGAATGTTAAAGACTGAGGAGAAGTCAGCAAAGCGTGGCTGTGTTTCCAGGTCTCTGTGTATGGAGTCAGTGAGGATGATCTTGGCATCATCTCTCAACACTTCCTCTGAGCCAAACACCTAGGCAGGGCAGTGCCTAGGTGTTTGTCCCGGTTTGAGAGTTGAGACTAGGGTATCTATCTGGCATCTGTTGTCACTCTCAAAACGGGTGAAGAAGGTGTTGAGGTCATTGGGGAGTGATGTTGTGCTACTCCCAGGGATCATAACGGGTGAACGATCGGTGGAAGCAGTGTTCACCTTGGCCATATTTTTGGTCCCCTGCCAAGCTGTTTAGAGGTCCCCTAGTGCAAAGGTTCGCTTCACCTTGTTTCTTTAACTCTACTTAGTAGTTCTTATGGCCTGTTTGACCTCCTTATTTACCTGATACGGATGTAGGATGAGACAGTCTCCACCTTGGATGCTGATATAACATTAACCCAGTCCGTGGATTCAAAGCATCCCTATGTAATTTCCCCTATGGGCATCAACAAAGTATTATCTTCTCTCTTAAGCCAATCAGTGCTGTCAGGTATCCACTGCTTGATGATCTTCATTACTCTACCTGCTCTGCTTACTAAGGGTGCAGGCAGGAGCAAGTAGGAATGAGTGGTGGTCAGCAGAGCCAAGGTGGGGGAGGGAGACAGCTTTGTAGTCATCAGGAACGGATCCGAAACATTTGCCAAGTGTATTCGTCATACGGGTTTTACAATTGACATACTGCCAGAATCCTTTGAGAGCTTTGTCCGGCAAGCAGTGATTGAAATTACTGATGATTAATTCGGGGAAATCAGGGGAGATCTGCTCAAATCTGTTGACTGTGAAAGCCCTCCAAAAAAGTTGAAAATTCTACTCCGTGCGCCGCCTGATCACTGCAACAGCAGTGACTTCCACTGGTACACTGTAGGTTATCGGCACCAATGGGGGTCGTTGTTAACCGGGGCCTCAACCGATCTGGCATGAGATTCATAGGTTCAATTTGCATATTTTGTTTTGGCACAAGTTTTATGCCCTTCGAGACGCGACCCTCTTTATTTATCCAGGCTTGGAACCGGCTCAGGGAGACACTGGCCTGTGCCTCCCTGAGGCTGTAATTATTTAATCAAGACAATGAATTATCTGCAAAGAATGATGATGCTATGACATGCATTATCAAAAACAAATTCAAGCTGAAACAAAAATAATACAGTAATAGAATACTTAAAATAAGGCAATATGTTTAGAAAGCATGTTCCTTATGACAGGAGGATAAGTGATGTTCATGAGCTGTCACAGAGTTTATGCAAATATTTATTTGATCAAGACAGGCTCAGGGTGCTTAGATCACATGACTGACAATCTGAAACCGGTGTTAACAGACCATTGACTGAAGTCTTGTGGACTGACCAGCCGGGTCTTGAGGTCCGGTGTTTTATTTGCTGTTTTTTAAAGTTTAAGCATCACATATACACCTGTACAGGTCATCCAGATTATTATCTGGACTTTAAGTCCTTAAACAACAGGAGGTGAAGTTTACACTTCAATACCTCATAGTTTAATGATTACTGTTTCATGTAACATTTCAATCTACTGCTAATTTGCACTCACTTACTATTGATTTCATGTCACCGGCAGATTGTGAGAAACGTTTTCTCGATTCCTCTGCACGCCCAGTGAATGCGGAGAAATTGACAATAAACCTGACTTTGAAGTTCTGACTGCCTCGAAAGTCTCCCCACATGTCACAACTTAAACTAATAAGGGAACCAGTCTGGTTTTCATCTTAAATCATATATAAAAGCTTAAGAAAATAATGACTTATTGATCACACACACACACACACACACACACACACACACACACACACACACACACACACACACACACACACACAAAAACACACACACACAAACACAAACACAAA
>CAAKHD010010592.1:69086-89360 GCA_901007705.1 Fistularia tabacaria
AAAACATATATAAAAGCATGAAAAAAAAAACATATTTTTCACACACACACACACACACACACACACACACACACCCCCACACACACACACACACACACACACACACACACACACCACTTTTTTTTCCAGAAAAGACAGGAACATAGGGTAACTTATAAGAGCGGAGGTCAGAGCTCCCAGGGAGACTACATCTTGTGTAGACGAGGTAATCTGAAAGAGATCAGTGACTGCAAAGTAGTGGTAGGGGAGAGTGTGGTCAGACAGCATAGGATGGCGGTCTGTGGGATGACTCTGGTGACAAGGAAGATCAAGAAGACCAAGTATGAGCAGAGGACAAAGTGGTGAAAGCTGAAAGGGGAGGGTTGTTGTATGGTTTTCAGGGAGGAGATGAGAAAGGCTCTTGGTGGTCAGGGAGAGCTTCCAGATGACTGGACAACTACAGCTAATGTGATAATGGAGACAGGTAGGAGAGTACTTGGTGTGTCGTCTGGAAAGAAAGTAGATATGGAGACCTGGTGGTGTAATGAGGAAGTGCAGGAGTAAAAAAGAAAGCGGTTAGCAAAGAAGAAGTGGGACGCTGAAGGGACTGAAGAGAATAGACAGGAGTAATGGGAGATGCAGCGTAAGGTAAAGATAGAGGTAGCAAAGGCAAAACAAAGGTCGTACGATGACTTGTATGCTCTGCTGGACAGTAAGGAGGGAGAGAATGATTTATACAGGTTGGCAAAACAGAGAGAGAGGATGTACGGCAGGTCTGGGTGATTAAAGGAACACACACACACACACACACACACACACACACACACACACACCCTCCATGGGCAAGGAAGCAGACCGAAGTTATGGCTATATGGTGGTCTGTGTCCATCTAAACCTGAACCTGATGTTCTTGATTGGTGGAAGGAATATCTATCTATTTATTTAAGGCTTCCTCAGTCCCCATGACAAGCCTTCCAATGAAGAAAACCCTGTGTATGGCAGGGCGGCCCAGAAGAAAGTGCTTCGTCTCAAAGTACCTTGGTTCCAAATCCCACAGGTGGCCCCTCTTTTTGGAGTTAACATGCTCTCTCTGTCTCTGCGTGGGTTTCCTCTTGGTTATTTGGTTTCCCCCCAAGGCTGCTGCTTAACAAGCAGCTGGATCTAACATCACCGCCCCTCAACGGCTGCCCTTAGGCAGCCCAATGGAACAAGATGGAAGGGAAGAGCAAAGTCTGAAATCAGGGACGGATCCGAAATTATAAACGTGGCACCCAAGAGCGGTCCTCAGGGTCATAGTCCTCCCAGTCAACAAGATACTTCCCGGCGACAGGAGTCAACAATCCGTCAGACGGTGTACGCAGGGTGCCCCCCAATTTTCCCGGGCGGGCGGAGGGTACTTGGAAAGAGGGCACAAGGTGCTAGTAAGGACAGGTTTAACTTCAGACACATGGAAAGTTGGATGGACGCAGAGACTAGGAGGCAGACGGAGATGGGTTACAGTTGGACAGGTTGCGGATTGGGGTGTTGTGAGAAGATAGACAAAACTTCTGCCCAGGCGAGTAGATGGGGATGCGTCTCCAGTCTGCAAAGCTGTAGTGCGGCCAGGGCGTCAGACCAGATATGTTTGCAGTGATGGACGTGATGGCGGACTGAGGTAACTGCAATATCCCTCTCATCTGTCGGGAAGAGTGGTGGTTAGTAGCCCAGGGAGATTTTGAAAGGGACATACCAGTGGCAGTGGAGACGTGTGAATTATGAGCATACTCTACCCAGGGAAGGAACTGGCTCAGATCAGAAGGGTTGGTGGACGTGAGGCATCTGAGGGTGGCCTCAAGTTCCTGGTTCATCTGCTCTGTCTGATGTTGGACTGGGGATGGAAGCCTAAGGTGAGAAAGACTTTGGCGTTGAGTGCAACCTAAAATGATTTCAAAACCTGGGAGGTAAATTGAGGTCCACGGTAAGATAGAATCTCTTTGAGAATGCCATGGAGACAGAAGTCATGTTTGACCAGCAGTTGAGCTTTTTGAAAAGCTGAGGGGAACGAGGGGACCGGCTTAAGAGAAACGATCTATGATGGTGGTCATACCTTTAGGGGGGCGGGGGGTCCAGTGACGAAATCAATGGCAATATTTGACCAGGGTCTCTTTGTAATGGTTAAGGGTTGAAGGAGTCCAGTGGTTGGTCGATGGGAGGACCTGCTACGGCGCAAACAGGGCAGACAAGGATGTAGTCTTTGATGTCCTTGTGGATGGATGCCCACCAGAAGCAGCAGCTTATAAGGACAACAGTTCGGCTGATACTAGGATGGGCAGAGAATTTGGAAGAGTGGGCCTCGTGAATGAGCTGAGGTCGGGCAGAGGTGAGGATGTACCTTTTGTCTGGAGGACCAGTCCCGGGGTATGGCTCCATCTGGAATGCCTAACTGATGACCTCTTCCAAGGAGAGAGACCCGAGAATGCAGTTAGGTGGCAGGATGGGAGCTGGGTCCTCATTAGTGCATCTGGTTTAGTGATTTGGGTATCTGGGCGATACGAGATGGAGAGGTTGAATCTGGAAGAAAATAGACCAACGGGACTGACGCGAGTTGAGACGTTTAGCTGACTGGAGTAAGCTATATTCTTATGATCTATCCAGACTAGCACAGGATGTTCGGCGCCCTCCAATCAATACCGCAACTCCTCCAAAGCAAGTTTGATTGTAAGGAGTTCCCAATCCCCCACATTGTAATTCCTCTCGGTTGGGGATAACCCACGGGACAAAAGGGACACCGGTGAAGATTCCCATCAGAGTTCATGTGTTGTGATGGGACTGCACCAGCCCCCCGTTTCACAGGCATCAACCTCAAGAACAAATTGTTTATTGGGGTCGGGCTGGATAAGTATGGGTGATTGGGAGAACTTCAGGTCCAGGAAGGTGGAGTTGGCTTCAGGAGACCATGAGAAGGTGGTCTTGGTGGAGGTGAGTGCGGTCAGTCGGGAAGCCGTCTGACTAATTTCGTATGAATCTGCGGTAAAAGTTGGAAAAAACCCAAGAACCTCTGGAGCTGTTTGCGGGACCGGCCAATCCAAGACTGCTTTTAACTTTTCAGGATCTGTGCGAATCTGTCCAATCTCTAGGATGTAACTGAGGAAAGCTACAGATGCCTTGTGAAACTCACACTCCGACCTTGATGTAGAGATGGTTCTCCAGAAGTCGCTGGAGAACCAAGTGGACATGCCTTTGGTGATCAGCTAGGTTCCTGGAGAAGATGAGAATATCGTCCAAATACAAAGACATTTAGAAAGTCAGGGAGTACATTGTTTCAGGGCTTGGAACACAGCTGGGGCATTGCAGAGTCCAAAGGGCATGACCATGTACTCGAAGCGTCTGTTAGGGGTCTTGAATGCAGTCTTCCATTCATCTCCCTGGTGGATCTGAACAAGATGGAAGGCGTTTCGGAGATCAGACTTAGTAAAAATGGTGGACCCCTGAATGGATTTGAAAGCTGAGGAGATGAGTTTGGGATGTCCATTCTTAACTGTGATTTGGTTCAATCTACGGTAATCACTACAGGGGTGTAGGGTCTCAGCCCCCACAGGAGAGGGGGAGGGTCTGATTTGTCCAGCACCCACAGACTCACGGATGTACGTCTCCAGGGTCTCACGCTTGGGTCTACACAGGTTGTACAGCCTACTTCCGGGTAGTGGAGCTCCAGGAAGGAGGTCCATAGCACAGTCGTAGGACCTGTGTGGTGGCAAGGACAAAGTTTTTGCCTTGCTGAATGCTGTGCTCAAGTCGTGGTATTCTGGTGGAACAGATGTTAAGTCTATGGTAGGTTCTGCAGTCTTGAGGTCTGGTTAGAACATTGAAGGGCAGATTTTAGACAGACAGATATAATGAGCTCCACCTTTCAAGTCAACCATTATCCCATCGGCTGAGACAGAAAGTGGAGTGCACAATGGTACAGGGTGTAGGTTGAGATAGCGGGTCACGCTGTGATCGATTAGATTCTGATCAGCCGTCGAATCCACAAGCGCCTGGAGGCCATGAGTTGCGCCCTCACATAAAATAGTTAGAGGTACACTTAAATGAGGAGGATTGTGGTAGAGTCCTGCCCACCAGTACTCCTGCCTCTACTGGCGGGCACTGTCTTTTAACAGAGGGCAACAGAAAATGTGGTGACCGCGGGAATGCAATACATGCATAAGCCATTTCTGAGCCGACGTTGGCGTACCTCTTGGGACAGGTGGGTCTGCATCGGTTTTGGTTCCAGGGTAGTAGACCTGTGTCTTGGATGAGAGAAAGGGCTGGAAGGAGATGGATCATTAGTGTTGCTCATGACCGGTCGTCTCATCCCCTCTTGCCTCTCTCGGGTAGTTGGCCCTCCATGGAGTCATTGAGAGCATGATAAAAGTCGCTCTTAGGCGTTCCACCCAGATGCAGCCGCAAGTGTTCTAAATTCACTAGAGTACTCCGAGACGGTTCTCTGACCGTGTTTAATCATCCAAGGCTTTCTTGACCGGGCGGTGTGGTTGGAATCTCCGCCGAAGGTCCGCTTGAACTTCCGGAAAACTGGGAGAAAGTGCACCAGAAGCTGGAAAAGTCCTGAAAACGGGCCCCAGCCCACCTTAGGGCTCCGCCAGTGAGAAGTCTGTGGGCAAAAAGAGATCCTGGCATTGCCGTGGAAGCAGTCCGGTTGACCATCAGAGTGCATTGTAAGAGGAATTCCCCACAATGACCCACATCTCCAGAGAATTTCTATGGCATGTGGGAGCCAACCCCTCTGGAGGTAGAGAGGGCCTGGGAGACTCGGGGGGGTGGGGGGTGGGGTCTGACCGAAGTCCTAGCAGCAACTGAGTAAGCTGAGCAAGGCACTGGTTTGTGATCTCATGTCGTTCATTATATGATCTCAGAGCAGCGTCATGAGGAGATCACTGAGCTCTGCTCAGCTAGGATCCTCCCGAGAGTGTCCGCTGGGTCAAAGTGGCCAGATTGTTCTGTCATGATAAATGCAGGGGTTTGACCAAAACGCAAGAGCACTCTGAGGGGTTGAGGCATGAAAGAGTTTTATTTACAGGGAGACATAGAACTTGCGAGGCGAATAGGGAACCATCAATCTGGCACCTACGGGCTGGCAACAGGCTCCCTTTATGTTCAGCCTGATGAGGCTAGATGGCCCGCACTTGTTGTGTTCACCCTCCTGCATGGCTGCTACTTAACGACCAGCTGGATCCCAACAGGATGGGAAGTACATTGGCCTCCAGTGCAAATCTTAGGGACCTTGGCATTATCTTTGACCAGTATTTCTGCTACCGTATAAAATAAAATATCAAGTGCTGCCTTGTTTCACCTAGATTGTACTGTAAAAATCAGGAATATTCTGTCTCAAAATGTTGCAGAAAAACCCATTCATGCTTTTGTCTCTTCCAGACTGGATTATTGTAACTCTCCCAAAGAGTCATTTAAGACTCTCCAGCTCATTTAGAATGCTGTGGTCTACCTGAAACTAACATGAGAAATCATATCTCTGCAGTACTGGCTTCTCTGCAGTGGCTCCCTGCAACAATTCAGAGTAGATTTTAAAATTATTCTCCCAGACTATATTATCGTAGATGGCCAGACACCATTGTATCTTAAAGAAGTCTTAAAACCCTGCCACCCAGGCTGATCTCTATGCTCTCAAGACATGAGTCTACCTGGTCCTGAGAGTCTCGAAAAGAAGCAGGGGCCAGAGCGTTCCTTTACCAAGTTCCTAGTCTCTTGAACCATTTTCCATTCTTGATCTGGGGGGCAGACACCCGATCTTTGTTTAAGAATAGGCTTTAAATCTCTCTCTCTGAGAAATGTTACAGTTTGTGTCAGGCGTTCCCCTAGTTAGGCTGCCATTGGCTAAGCCCAGCTAAGAGATATCCCATGATGCTGTTTGCTCATTCATCGCACTCTTCCTAGTCCTCCTTTCCACACTTCCTGGTCTGCACTTATGTCCCTTCATCAATGCATGAAAGTAATCTTACATCTTCTCCAAAGTCCCTGGGCTCTCTAATTTCACAGGTTCCCAGGGTGTGGGGCTTGATCTACTGCAGCAGTTCTGCCTGGAGCCCACCATTTCTGCTTTCTACCTTATCTCTCACTCTCTCTTTTTACCCCAACTAGTCGAGACAGAAGGCCGCCCACATTGAGCTTGGATCTGTCTAAGGTTTCTGCCCGGAAAAAGCAGCATTTCCTTGCAATTGTTGTCAAGTGCTTGCTAAGGGAGTATATGGTTTCTGTAGACACATTTAAAGAGTGTGGTCCTGTTCTATTTGCATAATGTGAAACAACTGTTTTGTGACTCGGTACTATAAAAATAAAAATTGGAGGTAGAGAAATCGTCTTTGGAACTGAACATTCCTGGTTTGATTCCCCGCTCCACAGAGTGTGTTGAAGTGCTGTTGAACAAGACACTGAACCCCCTCCCCTGGCGGTGCTAGATGGCAAGCCAACTGCACATGGTTCATCCATGATGGGTTAAATGCAAAGAATGAATTTCCCCAAGAGGATAAATAAAGTATACATTAAATCTCAAATAATCCAAGTCAGCCAGTTCTACCCTTCTCTGAACTATGGTCTCTTAATCCCCTTACAGAAGCATCACATTTTCAAAATACTGATGGGATTTGAGTGAAAAAAAAAGTTAAACAAATAAATAGAGTGAAATGAGTCAAATTTGAAACACATGAAGGCACTCCTAAGGATTTCTCTCACTGGTATTGACAAAACCTTCTTTCAGTGTGCAGAAAAGAAGGCAACCTTAGAATGAGAGTACAGTTCAGACTGATGGCCAATGAATATGCATGACTGGAGATATCTTGTCTCACTGAGTTAGACACAGTTATATGAGGAGTGGGCAAGGAAAATGAACTAGCCTCCAGATGAATGGAGCAGCCATTTACTTAAACCGAATTCTGTAATGATGTATTTCCCCCTTTGTGGTAAGCCATTCATTTTAGGCCACAAAGACAGACAGGCAAATGGGAGCCTCAGCAGTGAAAATGTCTTTTCTGATTCTCCCCTGCCTCTTCAAAGGCCGAGCTGCCTGTTAAGATTTTCTAGTTTTTGCTTCATTAGTTTGTCACAGACAGAAAAACATACAGACACCAAACACCCAGTAAAATTTGAATCACTTCTAAATCCATCCTTGGCAATTTTCCCATCAAACATATAACCTCAACTACTGCCTTTATCTTAAACATGAAAGTGGTTTGTAATCAGATGGAAAAGGCAATTTTTTGGAAATATTTTGGAACAACTATCCAGAGCAGGACCCAAAATGTGAATGCGCTTACATGTTTCAGTAAAACGAATGAGCAATTGAAAATTAAATCAAGAAAAGAAAAGAAAATTGAAATACATTGTTGCAACTTTTGATACTGCTAATCATGGTTACATTTCAAAGCATCTTGAAATAAAATATAAATAGAATAATCTTTGGCCTGGCACTTGAATGGTGACAGTAATATAATACTGTTTCTTCAATGAAAATGTGTCCATATTCATGCATTTGAAATATCTCAGGGTCAGTATAATGGTCCAGATCTTTCCCTGCATTGCACTTCTGGGCCAAATCATCAACATAACTCGTATATGAATCACATAAATATATCACGGAGAAACGCTGGTTCTTTGAGCCATGCTGTGCCGCCAAGGAGAGCTGATGCCATGGTCCTTGTGGGGAGTGTTGTGCCCCTGCAAAATGTGTTTGTTTCTAGAAAATGCAGTTTTATGTGATGTTTATTTTGTTACCATAGCAGTGAATGCTGAGAGACAGGAAGTAAATTCACCATGCGTCCATCAGCTGCAGTTGTGTGATCACAGTCACAGTCAGCAGCTCTGCAGTTAGTAGGCTATTCTCTCTACCTCTTTGCTAAGGCAATGTCTGTGAGTATTATTCATCTAGTAATGAAGTTAGGTAGCAATTTTAGATTAATGTGATTATTGAGACTGCTGAGATGCTAATTGTCGCAAAGCTAAGTTAGCTCTATATTTTGCTGCTGCTTACTGTTTTCATTTGATTAATTGTGTTTCATCATATTGGCTGTGCTGCTAGGATAGCTAAGCTATGCTACATACCAGATAGTGCTGTGATGTTTGGTTTGTTTGATAATGCAGACATTTTGTTGTCTTGTGGTTATAGTTTCACAAGATTCCCAGTAAACTTCATGGAAATCAATCACCTGTATCCTGGAGGTTTTGGGAGTGTTTAAACTGAAATGGAAACATAGCCCATGACAGTTATTATGAAGATGATACAAATAACTACTTCGAAAGCATACTAATTCCGACCATTAGCCTATATATGTAAAAAACACAAAAAAAAAAAAAACATGACTGACCGATTAGCATTTTCTCATCGTGTTCTCTCCTGTGTAATACACCTGCTGACATCTGTCTGTTACTGTGTTGGCCTCTAAATGCAAAAGCAAACTCTTCTTTTTGTATAAACTTTAATATAGTGAGTATCTACTTCGTCTCTAAGTCTGCAATTAGTCTTTAAACCTGTTACTAACACCTGTAGGGTCAGTTGGTGTCAGTCATAGTGAATTATTTGAACCTGAATGAAACAGTAAAGTGTCCATATCAGTCTATTTCTTTATTTATTTTTTAGTTTTATTTGGTTGGGACAGTGCCTGTTAACACATGAGATCCATGCATGTAAACACACCACCCCGGATTGTAACCTTGGGCTAATTTGGATCTTTTGTTCCACACTTGTACACACAAACACACTCTCATTCATCCTGATCTATTTTCCATGTTTTTAGTGGTAGAGGAAACCAGAGGAAACCTACGCAGACACAAGGTGAACTTGCAAACTCCACACAGAAAGGCCCCGTCCTCGCCCGGGATCGAACCTGGGATCTTCTATCTGTGAAGCTCAAGCGTACCTGCAGTACTCGGGATCCAGTGGTGACAAAGTGTCCGGGGCAGGAATTGTGGTGAGGAAAGGGAGGAAGTGGGGGGCAGTGGACGCAGTCAAGCAAGCGGAAACTCGGCTGAGGCACAAGCCCATCCTTGGCAAAGGGCTTTGCGCAATGCAAAGCTGGTCTTGGGAGCCTAACAGCAACCCGGTACAAGTCTGGCAGCGAAGGGAGAGGCAAGCCTCAGTCGAAGAAGAGCGGACCAGCAGCACTTGCCAAAGTGCCATGATGAAGTGGGAGCAGGTGATGGAGTGGTGTATCACCTGGAAGGACATCTGGCTGTTGAGCCCCCAGAGGATCAAGTTCTTGATACAAGGGGTTTATGATGTCCTCCCAGGCCCATCTAATCTGTGCACCTGGGCCAAATAGAGACACCTGTATGACACTGGAACACATCTTAAGTGGCTGCCACAAGGAGCTGAGTAAGGGTCGTTATTGATGGAGACACGATCGAGTCCTTAAGTCCATTGCCGAGGCCATCAGCTGCGGGGCAAAGGACAGTCGATACACCCAAACTACAGCCAAGGCCATCCAGTTCGTAAAGGAAGGACAAAGGCCAGAGAGAACATCAAAGAACTGCGCTGCTGGTTGACTCTCGCCAGCGCGAGACTGGTTGATGACAGTTGACCCAGAGAGGCAACTGAAAGTCCCAGCACACATCACCCAGTCCAAGTTGAGACCGGACATTATCTTGGTCTCCGAGGAGACAAAGCAACTGGTCTTGCTGGATCTGACAGTTCCCTGGGAGGATAGGATGAAGGAGGCACAAGAGCGAAAGAGGGAGAAGTACCAGGAGCTGGTTGAGGACTGTCGGAGGAAAAGGTGGAGTACCAGATGCATGCCAGTGAAGGTTTGCAGTCGAGGCTACACTGGGCACACTGGGCATAGCAGATGAGAAGCAACAGAGAGCCATGAATAACAAGGCAAAGACTACGGGGAATATATCCAGATGACTCTGGCTGAAGAGGGGAGAGCCGTGGTGGCGGTAGATTGGCTCTTGGACACAGGCCGGGGTCTGTTCAGCCTTGGTCCGGCCGCCTGGATGAGAGTGTCTATTGTGAAACTCGAAACACCCAGTGGCTCAAGGAAACAACACTGATGATGTGTCCAAGAGTGTGCATCAGAGCATGTTCTAAGAACTATCTAAAATATCCCTGCCATTTTTATAATAGTTTTTTTCAATTCTAATGTCTGCTCATTCACAGGCTTATCTGTGTTTTTTTAATTACATTTTACGCACAACACTCCTCCCATCTTCTCTTGGATCTGGGTCCTTTCACCGCGATTTACACATCCTTATCTCGCATTGCAGTGTAGTCACATGACATCTTCTGAGATTCTATTTTGTTTGTTTTCTTACACAGAATCAAGCTACCGCCCCCATACACTTGTATTATGACCCCGTGAAAACTGATGTATCCAAGTGTCAGGATTGATTGCATATGATAATCGAGTGACATACAAGCCTCTTGTCATTAATATTTTGTATATTTCTTATTCAATGTTTTTCATATTTTTTATCCAATTGATACAGCATATGTCTTTTACATATAAATTCACACACATACACACACACGTCAAGTCAGCAGTCTTTCCCATGATTCTGTTGTCTACTAAACCAGACTAAGAAACCATTTAAAGTCCCAGGAAACATTTGCAGATATTTTTAATTAGCTGTGTAAGCTGTGACACCATGACTTTCAAATATTGAACCTCTTCACAATATTAAGATTTTCAGACACTGAATTCTGTGTTTCATTTTCTGAAGGCCATAATTACCAAAATTTTGAGAAATAAAAGCCTGAAATGTTTTTCACCTTGTGCAATTATTCTATATAATATGGTGGTTTCACTAACTAAAATGAGAGACAAAAAATATTTAACTTTTTCAAGATATTCAGGTTTTTGAGATATATGCAAACACCACTTTCTTTTACTTTTGCATTCTGTTGAGTAACTAACAACTTATTGTTATGACTGATCTACAAATACATGAATAATTATGAGATCTGACTTTCTGCCTCAGAGACCAAAATAAAACACTCACCAGATTTCATCCGTCTGAGATTATGAGTGACAACCTCAGAACCAAATTATACTTTTCGATAGACATGATTATTTAATGTCAGGATGTCCAGAACTCCCTTTTACAATGTTGATTTTTCATTTATTTTATGAGTTAACAATGAGGAAATATCGTTTTTTTCCATTTCTCATTATCTTAAGGTTTCCTCCATACAAATCACATTAGATTGAATTCCAGAGTTTTGGAGCCACAGCCTCAAATATAGTCTTGTCTCAAGCTATTCTCAAGCTTGGTAAAGAAATGACATCCTGGCTCTTATATACCTCTGCACATGGCTGCAGTTTGTCTTTGTATGAACACATATATAAATTATTGCAGGATTCTAAAACTGAATTTGACAGGTAGCCAGGATAAAGCTATTAAAACTATTGTCACATTGGCTCATTTTGAGAACTGAGTCTGGCTGTGTCAATTCGTAAAGGCTTGGAGGAGTATTTTCTGAACAGAATATTATCATAGTTATTGTCATCAAATGAGGGGTTTGAAAGACTGTTAACATTTCTGTCTATCCTTAAGGCATAATACGCCAGGTTGTTGCAGTCTTTCTCAGACTGAAAGAAAGAAAGAGTTTGAGTTTCCAGAAGCCCGTTATTCAAACGCCTGGATTTAACAAGAATACATTCAAGGGGACACATCAAGATACTCAGTTTAATTTAATGGCAGTGGCAGGGTGATCAACCTGATGTGACAACATCAACTCACCGTTGTTAACAGAACACAAAACGCCTCCTACCACCGAACCCGATCAAAGTTCCCCAGGTTGTCCGTTAATGGAAAGAAATCAAATTCCACTTTTGAGAGAGTCTTGTTTAATGATTTTAAAATAGTGATTTTCATTCTCTTGGTCACAAGCCTTATTTTTCCTGGTCAGCTAAATGATTAATTTGGTAGATCCAGACAAAAGGTTTAACATAACTTGTACCCTCTTGATATCCGTTGAATGCTTTGGTCCAAAAATAAAGAAATGGAAAGTAAAGGTAATCCTCAGACTGAGAAACAAACCTGTCAAGAAACTAAACAGTGGCAGGAACCTGGGCCATTTTATCAACAAATTAGCAATTTTTCAAGATGTGAAGAAAACAGTTTCCTGCTCTCTATCTGTTTGTGGCTATTGCACCATGCAAAATCTTCCACAAGAGGTCGCCTGCCAATTTTTCCAGTGGTGACTTTTACAGGGCTCACCAGCTGCCCTCTGGAGAGGTGTCTGGTCCATAGAGCTTAAGCCACTAGAACCTCCCTCCCTTTTGATTGGGGTTGAAGGTTAAGAACCAAGACACAAGTGACATGGAGGTATTTTTTTATCTGTAGCTTGAAACTCCTTCAAGCTTGTGGTCTTGAAGGTCAGTTGCAGGCCTCTTTGCCCTCCTACTCCCTGATCTGTGGCAGCGAGGGGGAACCTGTAGTCGATGTTCTCACACCATGACTCCTGGAGTGATCTGTTGCAAAGTGTTTCAGGTAGGGTGGAAGAGCATCACAGATTTCCTTGGTAACTTTGGTAGACAACCATCTGAGGTGATGCGTGAAGATGTTCTTAGTGCATTCAAGACTGAACGAATACCTATGCAACGCAAACGTTGGAACCTCAGAAAATGATTGATAGGCATATGCTCTTCCAAAAGCCACCAAACCAGGGTTTCATTATCAACCCACCTAAATGCCAAGCTTCAACAACTGAGATAGAGTAGGATTTGACTCCATGTTTGATTTAGAATCCCTGGCTACATCAGAAAAAACTGTCTGTCCAGGCCTAACCGTCCAACTTTTTCATAAGCAGCTTTGCAGTGATCACCCAGTTGGGCACGCACCCATACAGGATCATTTTTTGCTACCAGCAGTCTGAAGCTGATTAGTTTTTTTTGGACCAGAAGAAGTCTAAGATTGCCCTCTGGATCTCCTCTAACAAGTTCCTTTTTTGTTGTTCGTGTAATAGCCCAAAGAGTCGAGGCAATCAGACTGACGATGACCAGCACTTTTCCCCTATATGACAACTGAGGCAGTAGCCGCCTCCACTTTGACAGCCATGCACTTACTTGTCTTTTACTCCTACCGAGTTTCATCCCTTAAGGCCTAATTCCCTAGGCAACACCTCAAGGCCATCAGGTAGGAGGGGAAATGTCTACCCGCTCCATTGACTCAGTAGCACAGCTTTTCTCTTTTCCCATTTGACCTTTGCTGAGCTTGCCCTCTCGTACAGTGAGAGAGCGTTCATAAGGTGGATATTGTTAATAATGGATAATAATGGATATTGTTCTGGTTGGATACAAATACATTTACATCATCAGCATAAGTGCACAGACTGAAGGGGTGCTCGTGTACCCTTGACTCAGACAAAGGAAAGCTGTGGAGCCGAATCGTAAACCAAGAGAGCAATGACTTGATGGCTGAAGCACAGAGCTGTCCAAAGATGTGGCAGCCATGTCTTATTACCCATCAAAATGCAATCAGCTGAATCAGTGGTGAGTTCCTCAATCGTTAGGTCTTCATACAGAGTAGTTCTTTCTTTCGGGCCGAGTTGAGGGAGGTTCTTTGGTAGATCCTCACTACTCCCATTGTTACAGTCCACGACCGCAAAAAAGGTCTGATTAGAAACTGTGCGAATGAGCCTTTATTTCCGTTGGGTCGATGGTGAGTCTGTCTCCAGGTAGCTTCAAACAAAGCATTAGGTTATGCTGGGGTTGAAGAAAAAAGAACTTGGGCCATCCATACCCTTAAGTCGGTAGAAACCAGACCTGACCAAAGCTCCCTTTATCCTCTCTTGGTGGAGTATGCCAAGTTCTGAAAGACTGAAAGAGAGGCACTTGTGTCTCCCCCTAGCTTTCCCTCAACATTTTCAATTTCAGTTTCAAAAGCAGGGTGATAAATGATTGTAATACTTTCTTGCCCTCAGTTTTTCGTGTAGTTGACTTCCTCAATTTTTTAACTTTTTTTTCCTCCAAATGGTAACGATTTGCCAGCTTGCTAAGGGGGTTGATCGATTTTATGAATTTATCATTCATGAAGGTAATCCATAACTTTAACTTCCATATGGAACATGTCATCTAAGATGTCATGAATATCCTCTTAGCTCTAAAGGTCATTCATTTCCTATTTGCTTCTGCAAAGTGTTTCTGACTCAGAGCAACAGTCCATGTCATCCCCCTCATTTATCTGGCTTCCTGACCCATCTTAATCAACTGTAGTTGTCATTTGTGCATCCAGAAACACTCGGGAGCTCACTTGCTCTTGGTGCATTCAAGGATGATGCAGTCTTGGTTTCAGCAATGGCCCAGTCCACAATGGGAAGGGGGTTTGATGTGAAATCTGAACTGAGTCCTTATTGATGAGCAAAGGACTCGTGTTCACTGGACACGCGATACTGATGGATACCGCGGTACCCAGCTGCACAATAAACGCTCTTTACCCAAAGTTAACATCATAGTGGAGCGGCATTTTTAACGACAATGAGCACAACTGCCAGACGAGACGGTGGCTCAGTACATAGCTTCCCCTTGGGCTTCTTCTTCTTTTCCTTTTGGCTTTTCCCTTATGGGGGCGCTAAGCGAATCAACCATCTCCATCTGACCCTATTCTCTGTATCCTCCTCTCTCATGCCAACTACCTTCATATCTTCTCTCACTACATCCATAAACCTTCTCTTCGGTCTTCCTCTAGACCTCCTGCCTGGCATCTCCCATTCCAGCATCCGTCTATCAATATAGTCCCTATCCCTCCTCTGTACATGACCAAACCATCTCAGTCTGGCTTCTCTGACCTTCTCTTCCAAACATCTAACATGTGCTGTCCCTCTGATGAACTCAATTCTGATCCTATCCATTCTCGTCACTCCCAAAGAGAACCTCAACATCTTCATCTCTGTTACCTCCAGGTCTGCCTCCTGTCTTTTGTTCAGTGCCACTGTCTCCAAACCATAGAGCATCGCTGGTCTCACCACTGTTTTATAAACCTTTCCTTTCATTCTCGATGATATTCTTTTGTCATATAGAACCCCTGAAACTTTCCTTCACCCATTCCAACCTGCTTTAACCCGTTTTTTAACCTCTTTTCCACACTCTCTATTGCTCTGGATTGTTGACAATAAGTACCTGAAATCCTCCAACTTCTTGATCTCCACTCCCTGTAGCCTCACTGTTCCACCCAGGTTCCTCTCTTTTACACACATATATTCTGTCTTGCTGCGACTAACCTTCATCCTCTCCTTTCCAGAGCATACCTCCACCTCTCAAGATTTTTCTCAACATGTTCCCTGTTCTCTCTACAGATCACAATGTCATCTGCAAACATCATGGTCCATGGAGATTCCTGTCTAACCTCATCTGTCAGCCTGTCCATCACCACTGCAAACAGGAAGGGGCTCAGAGCTGATCCCTGATGAAGTTCCACCTCCACCTTGAACTTCTCTGTTTCACCTACAGCACACTTCACCACTGTCTCACAACCAGCATACATGTCCTAGACCAGTCTAACATACTTCTCTGCTACTCCAGAGTTCCTCATTCAAAACCAGAGTTCTTCTCTCGTTCTCTCGGCACCCTGTCGTTTGCTTTTTCTAGGTCTACAAAAGTGCAATGAAGCTCCTTCTGACCTTCTCTGTACTTCTCTATTAGCATTCTCAGAGCAAATACTGCATCTTTCATACTCTTTGTAGGCATGAAGCCATACTGCTGCTCACACATACTGACGTGTGCTCTCACTCTAATTTCCATGACTCTCTCCCATAACTTCATTCTATGGCTCATCAAGTTTATCCCTCTATTGCTACTGAAATACTGCACATCCCCCTTATTCTTAAAAAGGAGCACCATCACACTTCTCCCCTCTTCAAGCATCTTCTCTTTCTCTAAGACCCTGTTGAATAATCTAGCCAGAAACTTTACTGTTGCCTCTCCTAGACTCTTCCATACTTCCACAGGTATATCATCAGCACCAACTGCCTTTCCATTCTTCATCCTCTTCAATGCTCTCCTCACTTCACTTTTACTAATCCCTTCTACTTTGTGGTCGACAATAGTCACCTCTTCTTCCCTTCCCTCACTTTCATTTTCCTCATTCATCAGCTCTTCAAAGTACTCTTTCCATCTTCCCATCACTCTTCTAGCATCCGTCAATACATTTCCCTCTCTTTCCTTAATCACCTGGACCTGCTGTACATCCTTTCATCTCTATATCTCTGTTTTGCCGACTGTATAAATCATTCTCTCCCTATTAACTCTCCAACCGAGCATACGAGTCATCGTATGCCCTTTGTTTTTCCTTTGCTACCTCTATCTTTACCTTACGCTGCATCACCCTGTACTCCTGTCTGTTCTCTTGAGTCCCCTCAATGTGCCACTTCTTCTTTGCTAACCGCTTTCTCTGGATACATTCCTGCACTTCCTCATTCCACCGGAAAGTCTCCATATCTGCATTCCTTCCAGACGACACACCGAGTACTCTCCTACCTGTCTCCATGATAACATTAGCTGTAGTTGTCCAGTCATCTGGAAGCACTCCCTGACAGCCAAGAGCCTTTCTCATCTCCTCCCTGAAAACCATACAACACTCCTCCCCTTTCAGCTTCCACCACTTTGTCCTCTGCTCTGCCTTTGTCCTCTTGATCTTCTTTGTCATCAGATTCATCCTACATACCACCATTGTATGCTGTCTGGCTACACTCTAACCTTCCACTACTTTGCTGTCATTGATCTCTTTCAGATTACCTTGTCTACACAAGATGTAGTCTACCTGGGTCCTCCTCCCTCCGCTCTTATAAGTTACCCTATGTTCCTGTCTTTTCTGGAAAAAGTATTTAGTACAGCCATTTCCATCCTCTGTGCAAAGTTTATCACCATCTGCATTCTTATCCTGTATACCAAACCAGCCCATCACTTCTTCATCACCTCTATTGCCAGCACACACATGTCCATTGAAGTCTGCCCAAATTGCCACTATCTCATCTCTGGGGATATTCTGCATCACTTCATCTAACTTATTCCAGAACTTCTCCTTCTCCTCTAACTCACATCCTACTTGTGGGGCATAGCCACTAACAACATTGACCATTACACTTTCAATTCCTAATGTCAGGCTCATAAGTCTATCTGACATTCTTTTCACCTCCAGAACATTCCTAACAAACTCCTCCTTCACGGTAACTCCTACTCCATTTCTCTTCCTGTCAGTACCATGATACAACAACTTATATTCTACTCCCAGGCTTCTAGCCTTACTAACTTTCCATCTGGTCTCCTGGACACACAGTATATCCACCTTCCTTCTCTGCATCATGTCAACCAACTCTCTACCTTTTCCTGTCATCGTCCCAATATTCAAAGTCCCGACTCTCGGTCCCAGACTCTTGCCTTTCCTCTTCTCTCTCTGCTTCCGAACACGCCTTCCTCCTCCCCTTCTTCGAGCCACAGTAGCCCAATTTCCATGGGTACCCTGTAGGTTATCGGCACCAATGGCGGTTGTTGTTAGCCCGGGTCTCGACTGATCCAGTATGAAGTTTTTAGGTTTGATTTGCATATTTGGTTTTGGCAAAGTATTACGCTGGATGCTCTTCCTGACGCAATCATCTGCATTTCTCCGGGCTTGGGACTGGCTCAGGGAGACACTGGCCTGTGCCCCCCCACGTCTGGCCCATGCCGCCCTAAGGCTGCATTATAGCTTACCCTTTGTCTCTTGCTGTTAAATGTGCATTTGATGGTAATGCAGATGAGACGATTCTGGACCAGTTATTGGAGCACTTTCAAAATGACAAAATGAGAGAGAGACTGTTATAAGAACCTGACTTGACATTGGAGAAGGGAACTACATTAACGATAAAGACTGAAGCTGATGCAAAGCAGGCGAACAAAATTAAGTTGGATGGAGCCACAGTGTAGACTATACAATCAAGCCCTATAATGTGAAATAAAAAAAATAACTCTCATCCCGCTGCTATGGTTGTAAATGCACCCTGAACCAGCTCAAAACGTACTCTATATGTGGCCTGGACAAGCATTTAGCAAATTTCTCCCAGACCCCTGCAGCAAAAGTGCATTGTTCATTCTGTCATAAAAAAAAGGACATGATGTTAGGGTCTGTTGTTTCATCCCTTCGCAAGGTTTTTGACCATCCAATTCAGGGTCAAGAAGCAGCCAAGGGGTTGCTGTCCCTGTGGCAGGGGTCCTCCTCTGTAGCTTCCTTTTCTGAGGAGTTCAGGAGTTTGGCAGCAGAGATTTGGTGGGAAGAAAGGCCCATCTCTGTGGTATTTGTTCAGGGCCAGGTTGTGGATGGCTGGAGGTTGTGGATTAGCAGGAGTGATTTTGAATTGAATGAGGTACTGAACCGGGAGCCAGTTGAGCTGTTGAAACCAGGATTGATGTGCTGAAAGAGTATTGATACAGGCAGCTGATTTCTGGACAGATGAAGTTCAAGGAGGGATTTATGAGGGAGGCCAAAGAGGAGAGAGTTGCAGTTGTCCAGGAGGGAAGTGACGAGGCTGTGGACAGGGATGGTGGCGGTGTGGGGGGCGAGGGATGGATTTGGGGGACTTAAGTAAACTGAGTGTAGTCAGAGAGCGAAAAATTTGAACCAGTCTAGCAGAGGGTGGTGTGACAGATGGTATAGAAGGCCACACTCAGGTTTGAGGAGAATGAGAACGGTAAGGAATCCAGAATCAGGGAGGAGGTGATTTTCATGAGAGCTTTTTTAGTGCTATGGAGTTTTAATAAGCTGTGTGGGGAGTGGGTCCAGTTGACGAGTGGATGGCTTGGATTTCTGAAAGAGTTCTGCAATGATTCTGTGGTGATTAGAAAGTTGCTCTGTTTTCACTGTGCTTTTTTCATAGGCGCCAGGTGTGCCTTCGAAGCTAATGGTGGCACATTAGCTCCCTATCCTCGTTTGCAGACTGTGTTGATTTGGGGAGCTTCCCTTGGCTTTCTTTCACAGGGGCTGGGTGTGGCTGAGAAGCTGATGGGGGCTCATCTGCTTCTTATCTTTGTTTGGTGCTGTATTCAGGCTGAGGAGATCGGTGTGCTGACTACCAGATTGTCACAGATTTGTGGTAGAGCACTTCATGCAGGTTCCAGCCATCTCGGGTGAAAGACTCGGTTTGCGCTCATTCCTAACTGTGGTCCTTGTCTCCAGAGCTCCAGCACCCCAGCCTTACGTGTCCTTCAGCTTGAGGTCTTGACCCTGTCACCATCTCTCTCTCCTTCATCTGGGTCCCGGAGCTTCCCTCCTCAGCCTGATTTGCCTCCCACTATCCTACCTACCTCTGTGTATAAAGCTACACCTTTTTCCGAAGTCTCTGGCATCTGTGTCTGGATGGATGGCCCTGTAGGTTATTGGCCCTAATGGTGGTTGTTGTTAACTTGGGCCTCAACCAATATGAAACTCATGTTCTGTTTGATTCATATATCTAGTTTTGGTTCAGGTTTTACAGATGCCCATCCTAATGCAACCCTATGTATTTATCTGGGCTTGCCTTGGCTCCAAGATAACAATGACTTCTGCCCCCTTGGGGCTGCATTCAAAGGCTAAATGAAAATATGCTACATGAACTGATCAACAGCTACATTCATCTGGACTTCTCTTTTCCCTCATTTTTCTGTTGTTTCTTCAAGCTTGTCAGGTCCTTTTTTCGTTTTTGCCACATCTCCCATGACTAATGGAAAACAGTATTTTAGTCAAAAGTGAGTTTAATGATTCTCGTCAGCCATCCACTGCAGCTGTGAGGTTGAGGTTCACCTTGGGAAATGAGCTTTAAAGATTCTTGTTAATGCCAGTTTCTTTTTCTTTCTTTTTCTTTTTATGTCTAGTCCTTAAAGTTCTTAAAAAAAGTTGTTTTCCCCTGACCCTCAACATATCACAATTTTATAGTTCTAATCTAGTTGTAGTCATTGTAATTCAGGAAGTTAAAGCTTTGTATGTAGGGGTCACAGTGTAACAATCATCAAGCACTGATCCCGAAATCATGAATCACTTTTTCAACAAGACAGAGATAAGAAATAATCTGTTGACAAACTATCTCTTGAGAAGATGAGACATCATTTCGAGGGAGCATAGCACTAATTCTCCATGTCGACATGGCACAAGAAAATTGACTTATATCAACTCAGCTTCCAGTTCCGGGTCACTGCTCTTGTGTTGACAGGCTGCACATGGAGTAGCAGTTTTTAGCTTAACTCCCCTAGATTTTAAAATTTCTATTTTACAAGATATCCTTCCCTACACTTTTCCTCATATCGGATGTCTCTCCTTTATCCTCACCCCCCCCCCCCCCCCCGCAGCTCATCCCCGCACACCGTC
>CAAKHD010010592.1:89380-131048 GCA_901007705.1 Fistularia tabacaria
TTTTTAAAATTATTTTTTTAAATGTATTCTCCCCCCACCCTTTTCCCATATCGCATTTCTCGCTCTTTTCCCCCCCCCCCCCCCCCCCCAGTAGACACTCTTCTCCGACAGGTGAACAAAAGCTAACCATAATAAAGTCTTCGCTAGCCCCCCAAGCTAACGCAGCTAACGCAGCACGCGCAGCACATGCAGCACACGCAACGCAACTAACGCAACACAACTAATGCAATGCAACTAACACAACTCGGAGTATCAGCTCACCGCTGTACACTATGGAGTATGCAGCGCTCCTCTGGTTCCATCTACCCTGCTATCCTGCCTGGATCTCTATACCTGTCTGGCTCTCCGGTACCGCTCCACCAAAAGATGCCGAGCAGACAGAGGATAGCGTATTCCAGGGAATTCCAGGGCTGGCTGCTCCAGCTGTCCCACCACTCTCATAACAATGCAATTCCGGACCTCCCAGAAGAGATTCTGCTCACCCCTCACCAGGATTCCCCCAACTTCCCACCTACATGATCCCCCCCGCTCATCAAAAAAGGACAAGAACGGGAAAGATGGCGGGGGAGGGGTCTGTCTCTACAATAACTTCCTGTGGTGTAAGACAGTGGTGGTCATCAGGGAGACGTTATGCAACTCAGACATCGAGCTCCTAGTGGTCTCCCTGCGCCCCTTCTATCTCCCCAAAAAATTCCCTCAGCTTTTTCTGATCCTGGTTTACATCCACCCCAAAGCCAACGCAGCCTCAGCTTCAGAGCATATCAAATCCACACTCGACAGATTTGAGCAGATCTCCCCTGATGCCCCTAAATTCATCATGGGTGATTTCAATCAGTGCTCGACAGACAAAGTTCTCAAAGGATTCACTTAGTATGTCAACTGTAAGACCAGTCTGCAGAATACACTTGACAAATGTTTCGGATTCATCCTTGATGCCTAAAAAGCTGCCCCCCTCCCCCACTTTGGCTCTGCTGACCACCACTCCACCCTGCTTGCTCCTGCTTATGCACCATTAGTAAGGAGAGCAGGTAGAGTAACTAAGACTATCAAGCAGTGGACACCAGACAGCATTGATAGGCTTCAAGGACACTTTTAATCAACGGACTGGGATAGTCTTATATCCACATCCGAGCATATTGGCAAGCAGGTGAAGACTGCCTCATCCTACATTTCTTTCTGCATAGACAATGTCAACCCCTCAAAAAAGTCACCATCTTAGCTAATAACAAACCCTTGGTGACTGAAGAGTTAAAGAAGATTCTAAACAAGAAAAAAATTATCTTCTTCACCAGCTCTGAGGCTGAGAAGAAAGAGGTAAATAAAGAGGTCAAACAAGCCATAAGAACTGCCAAGTTGAGTTCTAAGAACAAGGTAGAGTGAACCTTTGCACAAAGGGAACTCCGCTCTGCTTGGCAGGGGATCAAAAATATGGCCTCGGTGAACACTGCTTCCCCCAGTCGCACATCCATTCGTATCCCTGGGAGTAACCCGACAACACTCCCCAACAACCTCAACTCCTTCTTCACCTGCTTTGAGAGTGACAACAGATCCCAGATAGAGACCTTAGTCTCCACTCTCAAACCAGACTGCCCTGCCCTGGTCTTCGACACCAAGGAAGAGGTGAGAGTCCCTAGGAGAACGAGACTCTCCACAACGCCTGGTCCAGACGGGATCTATGGATGTACCCTTAAGCACTATGCCGAACAGCTGGGGGATGTTTTATATCTCCTTTTCCATAACTCCCTATCCTGCAGCAGATGTGGAAACACTCAACAGTGATTCACATTCCAAAAAAGGGGACCCCTAAGGCCCTGAACGAGTCCCATGGCTCTCACCTCACTGGTGATGAAGGCCTTGGAGAGAATTGTAAAAACTCCCATCATCAGAGTAACTGAACCCCTGGTTGATCATCTCCAATTCACCTACAGGGCTCGCAGAGGGGCGGATGATGCAGAGATCTTCCTCACCAACTCCATAAACAGAAACCTGGAAACCCCCCACAACACAGCCAGGCTCATCTTCGCTGACTTCTCCTCAGCCTTTAACACCCTGCAACCACATACACTGGCGCAGAAACTGATGACCAGCTTACACCTCAACCACCGGCTCATTCAGTGAATCATCAGCTTCCTCTCGACAGATCTCAGGGGGCTGGTGAACAATGTCCTGTCTGACACCAGCCAACCCCTTGTTATTGTTGATGCCCCATAGGTCAGATGTGAATTAGATTACAAGGAAAAATTATTGAATAAGTTAGATAAAGTGAAGCAGAATTCAAATGACAATAGTGCAGGCAAAATAATTGATGAGGGCAGAAGAAAGCATTTGTAAGCAGCAGTATGGTTTATGCCAGGGGTGTCAAACTCATTTTGGTGTGGGGCCACATTCGGCCTAATTTGAGGGGGCCGGCCAGTAAAATCATAGCGTAATTACCTGAAAGTAACACAAAGTCCAATTTTTTCCTTTGTTTTAGTGTTAAGGAGAACAGATAAATTGTAAAAAGCTGTGTTACGTGATGAACTGTTCCTTTAAGAAATAATTTATGGACAACTTCTCCATTAAGAAAAGTAAGTTCAATTTCAACAACGCTATGCCTCAGTTTATTATTTATTTGTGTCCATTGTGCATTACAACTGATCACAGTGATTGTACAATTGCACAAAATATAGATCAGAGGCATGTGGAGCTTAATGACATAGTCCTGGAAAAAAAATCTAACCCATAAGAAATAAATTTACCACATCTGGAAAGCGAACAGACAATATTCAAAGCAGCATTTTACAGGATTCATTCCTGCTTTGTATTTGCCCCTGAAACTTGGCATCTTTTAGCCTCTACAAGTGCATCAATATCAAGCATCATGTCCTGAGCAGACAATTTCAGAATGTCAGCTAAGTGCTTATGTGTGAGCTTTGTGGACAGCTTTTTTTATTAATGGTCATTACTGGGAAAACTTGCTCACAAAGGTAGATTGTCCCAAACATACACAACATTTTTGCTGCCAGTGCTGTAAATTTAGAGTAGCCTGGAAGGAGATACTGAAAAAATGCTTCCAAGCCCACATTGGCAAATTTGTTCCTCAGTTCTACATTGCACCGCAAATCATTTCAAGCTGCATGTTGGAGGGCACATCAGAAACTTTGACTGTGAATGGTGATTGAAAAACTTCAAATTCTTTCTTGAGTTACCTGATGACCTGAAATAGTCTCTCAAACTCCCACAACAATCCCATAATCTTGTCCACGTACAGTCTAATTTCAGCATTGATGCTAGATCCGCAAATATCTCTCAGACAGGGGAAATGAGCAGTGTCACCACTTGCAAGCTGTTACTCCCAGAAAGTGAGCTTTAATTTGAATGCATGTATGCTCAGAATACCGTGTGACAGTTTTTATGCGACCTTGTAACATTTCGTTCAGATTATTCAGATGCTCTGTAATATCAACCATAAATGCAAGGTCCTGCAGCCATTTTGTGCATTGTAATTCCATAACAGTTTTACCTTTTTTCTCCATGAACTGTTCGATTTCCTTAGGAAGATCGAAGAAGCGCTTTAGCGCAGCACCTTGGATTAACCATCTTACTTCAGTGTGGTATGGAAGACCATGGGTAATGTTACTGTCACTGAGTAGACAGTCCAACTGACGATGATCCAGACCTCTGGCTCAGATGTAATTAACGGTTCAGACAACCACCTCCATGATGTCATCAATTTTTAACAACTTACAATACAAAGCCTCCTGATGCAAATTACAGTGAAATGTCCCAAAACAACCCCCTCCATTTCCGGCTTGTACTTTCTCTTTGAATTTTGCCACAACACCCACCTTCTTCCCTATCATTGAAGGTGCACCATCTGGAGCCAGGTTGACAGCATGGGACCAGTCCACTCCAACTCTGTCAAACACACAAATGACAGTTAAGTAAATGTCCTCGGCTGTTGTGATGTCTAACATTGCAATAACTCAAGAAACTCCTCTCTGACAGTCAAAATCTCATCAACATCCCTAATATCAGTGCTCTCATCAATTGCAACAGAAAATGCTATAAATGACTGCACTTTGCATTTCAATTTGATTGTCCAAATCCGTCAATAGTTCTGAAATTCTGTCTGCCACGGTATTCCTCGGCATGCTAACGTTGGCAAAGCTTGTGGTCTCTCCGGACACACAATTTCTGCAGCCTTTAGGACGCAACTTTTTACAAACTCCCTGTCAGAGTATGGCTTTGATGCTGTTGCTATTTTGCTAGCAATTAGGTAGCTGGCTTTCACGGCAGCATCACTGACCTGTCAGCTCCGGGGGAAAACAGATGGCTGTTTCCGCAAACCCACCAATAATTCACTTATTTTCTGTCTTCTCAGTTCTCTATGCATTTTGTTGTATATTTCGCCCTGGCGAGTCTCATAGTGGCGCCGAAGATTAAATTCCTTGAGCACCGAAACTTGCTGCATATACACCAAGCATGCATGTTTCTTATGAAACTCAACATACAAATAAGAAGTGGTCCATTTTTCTTGGAAAACCCGACTCTCCATGTCCACTTTTCTCTTTTTTGACCACAACATCTTGCTGATGAGGGTGTCAGGGCCAACAGTAAAGAAGGTGAATTTCTAAAAAATAAGACAAAATGCTATTTACAGACCCAGGAGCCGCATTGGTGCCATCTGCAGTAATTTCTGAGTCACATAGTGTCGTGCCATGTTGCTTACTCTGAATAAACAGTGAACCTCTCGTAGACAATATGGGAACTGCATTTTTATTTTGAAAAGTAGTTGATGATTTTTATGTATTTTTTCATTTTATAGATTTATTCCATGGGCTAGATTGGACCCCCTAGTGGGTCGGTACCGACCCATGGGCTGTATGTTTAGCATCCCTACTTTATACCAAGAAAGAGGACTACAGATGCAGAATTTGCATTGAGAATGTGAATCAGGAAGGAAGGAGAAGGTAGATTGGAGCAGCAATATGCCTTTTTAGATGTAGAAAAAAAAAACATTTGAGAGCAGGGTGCAGCCCTGAGAATCTAGAGAGATTGATTCATACCCTGGATATAAAGGAATGAAGGTTAGAGGTAGCAAGACAAATGTATGCCAGTGTGAAAGAGGGACCCAAGTGGAGTTGTGGGGTCACGGGGTAGCGATAAATGAAGGTGGAGGGTTTTTCAGTACTTACAGTCAAAAGTCCAGTGCAATAGAGAGAGTGTGAAGAGAGACAAAGAGATGTGTGCAAGTAGGTTAGAACAGACCAAGATAATTGTCAGAGTAAATGTGTCATAAAAGAGTATCAGCAAGAATGAAAGTGAGAGTATACATGACGGTGGTTGGAACAGCAATGCTGTCTGGTTTAGAGACAGTGGTACAAAGAAAGGAAGGAGATAGAACTGTAGATATCAGAGATGAAAATGTTGAGGGTCTCTTTGGGAGTCATATTGCGAGACTGAGATGGTTTGGACATGTATGTATGGGCAGAAGGATGCAATGGCTTGAACATCAAAATGTATATGTATTGATGTCGTGAAAGAGGACATGACGTTAGTTGGTGTGATACAAAAAAAAACAATCTTTATAAATTTGGAAAGTGGTGGGAATGAATAAGTTTTTCTTCCTCACACTCTCTTTCAAACATGTAAATTGCCATATTTTGTGTGCCAATGACTGCCTGCAGTCTACTTCCTATCTGTATTGTTTGCTTGACTCTTGAATTGTGGTTTGTCCGTGAAAAAAAAAAAAACTTACTGAGTCTTTAAATTAGCCGTCAACCTCTGTGCTCTGGCCACCTGTTCTTACGTTGGGTGCTCACATGCATAGTTAAAGATGATATTGTATTCTTTGAAAACCACAAATATTTCAGGGAAAACATAAAATAAGTGAGGTTTAATTATAATAAAATTTCTGGTTCAGCGGGCCGGATTAAAAAGCCCGACCGGCTGTATATGGCCCGTGGACCGTAGTTTCCCCATGCCTGAGTTAACCCCTTCTATACCGATTGATCTATACTGACTTTTGGATGTTCAATTATTCCACCGCCACATTTTTTTATCCCATCAGGAAGAGCTGGGGACCTGACTGAAAGAAAAAGAGGAAGAGTAAGAAGTTTACAAGTTTAACTCTTACAAAGATTTTACAGTGGTAGACCCCAAACAGATCAAAAATGTGGCATCTACTCATAACCATTCATGATTGGTGAAAATACAATTATATTGCTTTATGTTAACTATGAAAATTGTAAAAGGTGCACAGAATTGGATATTTGATAAAACAAGTGTGTATGAGCTGATTAGATATTATAGCAAAAACAGACATAGTAATCTATATTATAAGGTATATCCTCTGCACAGCTCTATATCCTCCTTTGGACTGTTGATACTCTGAAATTAGTATGAATATAATTTGATACACACGATAAAACCTGGTAATGGAAAGCCGCCCAAGGCACGAAAGTCTTGGGTAATTTGTGGAAAAATCTGTAGCAAGGACAATCTTGAAGGAAAAAGAACAAGTAGACATTTTTCATACTTTTGCAGGACTTTATGAATCAACAACTGATTATATCACTGATGCACTTCCATTTTTATGCTCTTTTTTGTTTTTATTTTCTGTTTGTTTTACTCCTCTGGCCTGAATCATCCTTAACTCAACAGCAAAACTGCAGCAGACCCAGACAAAGCTATTTCTATCCAAGGGAACTTTAAAATTTATCTAAGAGTTCACAAATATGACACATCCTTACCCTGATGGTTTCAGTATTAAACAAAATTATTATTTTTTATTTATTTTTATTTTTTCTGAGTGAAAAGGCTGCTGATCTATTTGTGGTCATATTTGGTCATATTTATATATGATGTTGACCTGAATTCCCCCTTGTACCTTGGTACCATTTTTGACTGAAAATATGATTTTGCTATTATCAAAGTCTGTCATTGTACTGTCTCTTGAGGTGAGACCAGGTGATTGGTAAGATCATCTATTGGGTAAAGATTACATTCAAATATCTGGATTAAATAAAGTGTTTGAGCAAACACTGTCAATAAAACTAAATAAGAAAATAGAACCATGAAAATTGCATTGAAAACAATCCTCATAAATGTTACCTGTGTGGTCATCGAGGAAGTAGAGAGGTACATTTTGGGTTCGAAATACTTCCAAATGGAGGATTTTAAGTCTTAAATTCCTTGTAAACATGTCATTTACTTTCTGTTCTGCTAGGATCAATAAAATATTTGTACAGATTTTTGATTATGGTTCAAACTGAGATCAGTCATGAAATAATTCCCTAGATACTCTCATAAGTTTTTGTTTCAAGAGTACAGTGCTGACAACCACATGTTCAGCAAACACCTCCCAAAGGTTGATAATCTACTGTTGTACAGTTTTATTCCCTGTTAGAGAGACTGCCCACATTTCCCATTTATTGAACAGAAAAGGTTGGTTTTCCATTGACAAACTATGAAAAAATACTTCAGCGTTACATGTTTAGCTGCTGGCTCAGACTCAAGGGAAATCTCAATTTCATACTCCTAAGTATTATTACCTTTCCTCTCCATGTATTGAACATCTTATTCATTATCATCTTTTCAGAAAATTGATCCACCATTACCCTTCAAAATAAAATTATTTTCAATCACTTCCCCGCAAAAAGGAGAGGGGGGATGTGAACTAGATATGTACTAATTGATTCAGTGAGAAAATGTTTCATTATTCTGTCTTTGAACAGAGATCTGTGCATCTCTGATTTCCAATCAGCACCATGATACTTATGCTGGTTTATGTAAAATACTATACTAGTTGAAAACCGAAGCAATGAAGAAAATTGCTGCTGATATTTTGAATACATGTGCTGCTGGACACTCAGTCATACTTCGCAATTCAGTTGTCATAATAACATTTGTTTATCAGAGCTACCAAATCAGCCTCTCAGGCAATTTCATCATGTGTCGGAAGTAATAATGTTGTAGTTGCCATCTGCAACCATTAGTAGAAGTTGCAAATCCATCCATCCATCGTTATCCTGAGTGCAGGATAAGCGACTCAGGAGGCGAGGGACACCCTGGACTGGTCGCCAGTCAATCACAGGGCCACTTTTATAGACAGACAACATTCACTCACTCACTCATTCAGGGCAATTTCCCCAATTTTTTCCAATTAACCTGTTGCGTTGTTTTGGACTGTGGGAGGAACACAGAGAACCTTGCTGGAACCAAACCAGGGTCCTTCGAGCTGTGAAGCTGAAGCACTAACCACTGTGGCACCGTGCCGCCAAAGTTGCAAATCCCAAGATTTTATTTTAGGATACATAAGCTTTTTTTCTAACCAATTATTGAATAACGTATAATCAGACTGAGATGGTTCGGTTATGTACAGAGGAGGGATAGTGAATATATTGGTAGACGGATGCCTGAATTGGAGATGCCAGGCAGGAGGCCCAGAGGAAGACTGAAGAGAAGATTTATGGACATAATGATAGAGGATATGAAGGTGGTTGGCATGAGAGATGAGGATACAGAGAATAGGGTCAGATGGAGAAGGTTGATTCGCTGTGGTGACCCCTGAAGGGAAAAGCCGAGAGGAGAAGAAGATGCTTAAATAACATATAATGCTTACATTCTGCTCGCTTTGGGGGTCTTTGTTATAGTACAATGAACAATTATAATTTGTTCCTAGAAGTACTAGAGACGTAAATACATATAGAAGACATAGACATAAAGGCCCTTAGGACCTTAATTTTAACATTTATGAAAATATGGCCTTGAAATGATCTGCAATAACATTTCACTTTAACTGCAAATATCATGTTTTGTAGAAATACATCAAACATACACAATAAATAGACAACAAAAAATCAAACAAAAAAAGAAACAAAACAGTGCTGTTTTCTGCTTTTGTCGTCAGTGGTCTGATCATCATAGTCACTCCCAAAGAGAGCCTCAGAATAATCATCTACCTCCTGCTCTACTTCCTATCTTTTCCTCAGTGCCGTTGTCTCTCGACCATGCAGCATAGGTTTTACCATTGTCTTGATCACATTTCCTTCATTCTAGTTGACACTCTTTTCTCACACATTTCCCCTGCAATGTTTCTCCAACTGTTCCAATCTGCTTGAATTAATTTCTTCTCTTCTATTCCACACTATCTATTGCTGTAGAGCTGCAATCTTTGGACTGTTGACCCAAAGTACTTAACATCTGCAACTTTCTTTGGTGGCACTCGCTGTAGCCTTACAATTTCACTTGGGTCCCTCTAATTCACAAACATATATTCTGTCTTGCTGTGGCTAACCTTCATCCCCCTTCTTTTAAGAGCAAACCTTAATGTTCTCTAAATGTTCGTTCCTCTGCTCTCTGCTCTCATTACAGATCACAATGGCATCTGCAAACATAAGGTTCCATCGAGATTCCTGTCTATCCTGTCAGCCTGTCCATCAACACAGCAAAAAAAAAGGGGCTAAGAGCTGATCACTGATATTGTCCCACCCCCACCTTGAACTCTGACACACCTATAGAAAACCTCATTTCTGTCTCAGAGTTCCATATTATATGTCTCGTATCAATCTCTGAATGTCCTGACCACCTGATACAGTACCATTGTTCCTCTCTTGGAAGCCTGTTGTATGTTTTCTTTCTATTTCTACAAAGGCACAATGCAGCTCCCTGTGACCGTCTCTGTATTTCTCTGCCAACATTCTTTAAGCAATTACTGTATTCGTAGTCCCCTTTCCAGGCATCATACCATACTGCTGCTCACAATTTTTCACTTCTGCTCTCACTTTAGTTTCCACTATCCTTTAGCATAATTTATTCACATGGCTCATCCAATTTTTTGTAACTGCAATTCTGCACATCTCCCTTGTTCTTCAGGTGCAGAGGGAGTTCTCCAGGTTGAGGCAGAGCAAAACCAGTGGGCCCGACAACATCAGCCCAAGGGTTTTCAAGGTGTGTGCCAGGCAGCTTGCAGGAGTCTTCCAGCATCTCTTCAACCTCTCTCTGAGGTTGCTGAAGGTGCCTGACCATTGGAAGTTCTCCTGCATAGTCCCGGTACCCAAGAAAGGACGTCCGAGTGCTCGCAATGACTTCAAGCCAGTGACTCCAACGTCTCATGTCATGAAGTCATTCGAGAGGCTCGTACTCCGGCACCTGAAGGAACGGCTGTCTGCCTCCCTGGACCCTCTACAGTTTGTGTACAGGCAGCATATGGGTTTGGAGGATGCCATCATCTTCCTCTCTCATAGGGCCTTGTCCCATCTGGAGGGAGCGTGAAGGATTGTGAGAGTCCCCTTCTTTGACTTCTGCAGTACCTTAAACAGTGTCCGGCCCTCCCTCCTCAAGGACAAGCTGCCGAATGCGCAACTTCACCCTGACATCATTGCCTGGACTACCTCACGGGACGACCGCAGTATGTCAGGGTGGACGGCTGTGTTTCTGAGGCCGTGATGTGCAGCACAGGTGTGCCCCAAGTTACGGTCCTGTCTCACTTCTTCTTTACGTACCTCTGTCTGTATATAGTCTATCAGTCTCCTAGCCGACGGTGGATGAACCCTATTGTATCAGAGGTTGGTTCGTATATGGGGAATGGACAGAAACAGAGACAGAGACTGTGTCTGCTTTTCCTCCAGAAGAACTCCGCTTTATTTGTTATAGTGAGTCTCTCTTATAGAAAAGTTTAAATGATATTGGCATTGAGAAGTATGATGTTGCCTACAAAACAGGTATGGACACAGTTAAAATTGGGATGGGAGACAGTGGCTATCTTCAAGGCCGTTACATGACATGTGAGAGTATCAATCAGCTAGTGCCTCAGAGAAAAGAAATGGAAAAGTACAGAAAAGGGGGTATGTATCAAAGAGAAGTGGAAAAGTACAGGGAATATCAGAAAATAAAATGATAAGAGAAAATTGTCTAATAGTTGGATGAGGGCATTATATATATTTTGGATGGATAGTGTCTAGCACACACAGTAGTTGTTGGAAAATGACTGAACTTTAGTTCTTTCAATCTATTTATTTCTGCTAATGTTATTTTGTGCTATCGATGTGTAAATGTGTATGTATATTTGTGTATGTGTATATTGTGTATATTGTGTATATGTGTATATATATATATATATATATATATATATATAGGTATGGGTATGTGTGTAAAAATGTATGTATATGTATGTATATGTGTGTGTGGAATGTATGGTGACTTATGTGCATATTTGTTTGCACTGTCATATGTGTGTCTTTCCTGTATTTTTTTTGTTTTGTTTTTCCTAATGTTGCTGCTACAGCACCCGAATTTCCCCTATGGGGATCAATAAAGTATTGTCTTATCTTATTTTATCTTAAGTTAAAATTAAAAAAGGTGAGAAGTTAAAAAAAAAACTATCTAGTATATACAGTTTATAGTAATAATGTAAGGTGCACAAACATATTGACATGAAAGAATGAGGCACAAATGCAGAATACTTCTCTAACTGCCACCCAAATATTTGTCTCTGACAGCTCTTGATAGAAGCTTGATAGGAGTTCAGGGTATACAAACATTTTGTTCTGCTTTTACTCTTCTTATTTTCTTTGAAGTCTTTTGCTAAGTCTCACTGCTGAGGCAGAATGACTGGAAAGCAGCCAATCAATTCATATACTTTCCTCAGTTCAGTCTGAGAGGCACAGATAGAGGTATAATTTACATTTAGATTGTTTCAGCAGGAGTAAAATAATTAACACTGAAAGTTTACCAACTTATTTGTACTGAATGGTGCATACAATAAATTGTTCTATGTTGTGATGTTGATCTGTATTGGGTAATACTGGCAGATGGTTCAAATATCTTGTGAAATCAAGGTGGGAAAATAATACATGTTGTACTGCAAAACTATGCTGCTAAATATTCAAAAGCAAGGAGGGTCAAGTATATTTTCTTAAAACTGTTGAAGTTTCCTTCCTCTCCAGCCAGAAAATTAAGTCCATTCTACAATAAACAAAACACATAAATCTTCTTCTTTTTCTTAGGCTTTTCCCCTCAGGGGTCACCACAGCAAATCAACCTTCTCCATCTAACCCTATTCTGTGTATCCTCATCTCTCATGCCAACTATCTTCATATCCTCTCTCACTACGTCAATAAATCTTCTCTTCGGTCTTCCTCTTGACCTCCTGCATGGCACCTCCAATTCCAGCATCCGTCTACCGACATAGTCCCTATCCCTCCTCTGTACATGACTGAATCATCTCAGCCTGGCTTCTCTGAACTTCTCTCCAAAACATCTAACATGTGCTGTCCTCCTTATGGGCTCATTCCTGATCCTATCCATCTTTCTCACTCCCAAAGAGAACCTCAACATCTTCATCTCTGGTATCTCCAGGTCTGCCTCCTGTCTTTTATTCAGTGCCACTGTCTCCAAACCATACAGCATCGCTGGCCACACCACTGTTTTGTACACCTTTCCTTTCATTCTGGCTGATACTCTTCCATCATATAGTATTCACACTTTTCTCCTCCCATTCCGACCTCCTTCAAAACGTTTCTGTACCTCTGATCCCTGATGAAGTCCCAGCTCCACCTTGAACTTCTCTGTTACACCTACAACACACTTCACCACTGTCTCACAACCAGCATACATGTCCTGCACCAGTCTAACATGCTTCTCTGCTACTCAGAACTTCCTCATACAAAACCAGATCCCCCTCCTGATGCTTCCTCTGCATTTATCTGGGCTTGGGATCGGCTTCGGGAGACACTGGCCTCTGCCGTCCTGTGGCTGCATTCAATATCAAACTAAGCATATAGACAGATAAATGCAGTCAAACACAAACACAGAAAAAAGGCTTCAGAAAAAAATAAAATAAAACTACTTATACCAGAGAGCAACAACATTCAACAACATTCATTTGCCTCTTCAAACCAACATGATCCATTGGATCTCCATGTTCTGACAAAAGAGCACATTTAATTGCTGCAGTCTCTTATATTTGCATACATTTTCGTTGTTTTTTTTTTGTTCTCAGACATTTAACTGTAAAATGAATAAAAATAAAACTGACTCTGTTGGTGAAAAATTATATTTAGTTTGTGATATTATTTCAGGAACAGGTAGTACTGTAATAATCAGATACCTCTACACGTACAGTAGTTGAAGATTGTGTTTTTTTTTCGTAAGATTTCTGTAGAAATTTTCTGAACTAGAGGGTTTCATAATATTTGGCATATGAAATTGTTTCAAGGCTCCACCAGCATGTGAGCTGGTATCATGTCCTTCCGCTGTATTTTATATTTGGATTTTCTTTTTTGTGAAATTTCCTGGTATTGTGCGTCCATTAAGTTGGAGTCTACTGCCGCGCCTCCAAGCCAGTCATACTTGAATAAGTAAATTTGTTTTCCGAAAGATTCAAGCATAAAAAAAGCCCTTCTTTAATAAGCTTTAAAAGGCACAGCATGTTACAGAGAACAGGAGTAATAACTTCAGTGAGAGATCACACGCACCGCAGCTCCATGCATATAGAACAGTATCACTTCTCAGAACACCACAGCTATAAACCATTATTTCAGAATAACCAAGGAGGCCAAAGCTATGCCTTAAACAGTTTTAACACAAATTCAGCTTGCCAACATATTGTATTTTCTCTGTAAACAGGTGCTGAATCTCCCTCAGTCATGTATTAGAAGTGACGGCATGTAGCAGACATTTGAAGAAAACAACTTGGATCCAAGGTTGTGAGACATAGTGGGCTTGTAAAGAATAATGTGCATTTCATAGTCAACACCATCACAGAGGTAACAAATGATATTCCCCTTAGGAGCAGGGCAATCCTGATAGTAAATATAATTCAGTCCCTGGTACTTTTTATAATTTGACTAAACAGAATTTTCGCTGACGATAACTGCAATTGCTGTTCCATTGAAGAAACTAGCTGGCAAAAATATTTTACAAAAGGAAAGAAAAAATAGAAAAAAAACAAAATAAACGAACATGATGATTGGTCACCATTTTTCCTCCACAAACAATGATTACAATTTTATCATAATTGTGATAACTTCATTATCATTGTTTTTAGCTGCAAAACAGGAAGTGCATATATTATTGATTTTTTCACAACAGATAATTTCTATGACTGCGCACAGAATTTCACCATCAACCACCCATCTGTACAAAATTATTGGCTTAGAAAAAATCCTGTCATCATGCTAAAACAGGGAGAGCTTAATTTGGACACCGCTACTTGCATTTTGAATCAGTTCTTAGGCAGAAAGTTCACATTACATATGCGAATGCTATTTAAACTGACTGAAGCACACGCACGCACATTTAATGCCAATTTTATATGGAAACCCTGAATCATAAATCAGTTTTTCCAGGTGGCCAGGTTTAAATAGTGCAGCCAATGATAACCTAATTCCTTAGATCATCAACGCAAAAAACAAAGCAACAGCAAAATAAATAAATAAATAAAAAAGAAAAGCCTGCCAAATAGATAGCTGAATAAATAAAATTAAAAAATTAATACATTAATAGGAATGAATATAGGACAGAGGCGAAAACACAGCACCAAAATTCTAGAACACTCACACTCTGTCTATGGAGGTTCTCAGCCATCAGGTAATAGTAAATTGTTGTCAAATCTCTTCATGGCAACTGAACTTTTTCTCTCTTCTTCCTGAAGATGTTTCACCTCCCATTCGAGAGGCTTATTCAGTTCTGAAGAGGTTTTGTCCTGGTGATGAGTCACAACACATAAAACATGAGGCCAAACTAAAATAACCTCCTCATCAACAGGAAGACAAGAGGTTTGAGGGATGTAAGAGAGCAATCAATATTCAAGTGGTAGTAGAACATGATTAACTGTAGCAGCTCACAGTGCAATGAAGTATAGAGATGGATAAAGCTTGGTGAAAGAATCTACGGCAGCAGCTGCACACATCATTAAAACCACATGATGTCTTCATCACCTGTGGCAAGGTCTGATCAGATGGTTGCAGGTCAGCCAAGCAAGCCAGAGAAAACACAGAGAATGAGAGGAAGAATGACCAGCGAAAAACTAGTAAAGCTTAAGCAGATATGGGATTCATATAAGAAAGGTATTATTTCTGAGGTTTCACCAGTGGGCAAGATAGATGTAGACTATAATACCAGGGGTAAAGAAAAAATAATAATTAGGCTGAACCCAGCCTACCATAAAAATCTTTATGAATGATCATATTGTCTAATATTGTCAGGGTAGCTTTTCCAGAGAAAAGGACTGAGATGGGAGAGACACCCTGAGCCAGCTGAAGTCTTAACCCAGGAAATACTCAGTAGCCTCGATTGTTGATGGTGTATAGCCTCACCAGGAACACTGTGAATTTCTTCGTTCGGGAGCTACGAGAAAGCTTGAGTCACAAGTCTTGAACTTGTCTGAAACAACTCAAAGTTGCCTAGGAACCAATTACATGTAGTCAAATATGGAACATCCATTCATCCATCGTCAGCCGCTTATCCTGCACTCAGGGTCGCGGGGGATGCTGAAACCTATATCAGCTGTCATTGGGTGAGATGCAGGGTACTCCCTGGACAGGTCGCAAGTCAATCGCAGGGCCACATATATGGACAAACCATTCACTCACTCAGTCATTCAGGGCAATTTTTCCCTTTTTTTTTCAATTAACTTGCTGCATGTATTCGGACTGTGGGAGGAAACTGGAGAACCCGGAGGAAACCCACACAGACACGGGGAGAACATGCAAACTCCAAACAGAAAGGTCCCCTGTTGGAATTCAACCAGGGTCCTTATTTCCTGTGACATACAGGGGAAAACATGCAGCCATTTACTAAGATAACATCAAATATGAAACCGCAGTTTCTTGATTTGCAGAATTTCAAAATAGGATTCTTGTTGAGCCAGGTCAATGACTAACAACTCAGTCTTGTTAGAAATGGAGAAAACCTATGCATTACCATGATAACAGGTATGGAGCTGATCACTCATCAAGAGGCACAGAGTTGAGCATCATTTGAGTAACAGCGGGTGTCTTGCTACCTCTTTTGGATATGAATTGGCCCAGTGGTGAGATATTGCTCAGGAAAAGCAAAGCCCCTATAACCTAACCCTGATGTATTTTGTGATCACACCAATGACTAATGTGCTATTTACAAAAAATGTGTTATTTTAGACGAGACTCTAACCATGCAAGGGCCCTTTAGGATTTCCAAAATGATATGTCAATGTATAACAAGCTGACCCAAATCCAAATCCGCATTGATCTCCAAAAGCAAAAGGGAAAGACAGGGATTAGAGTTACTATTAAATATGTTGCCAATTATCACTTTTTCAGGTGCTTTTCATGTAAGTAGAGAGTTTTTGAGACTGTCCTTCTTTTAATACAACAACAAAAATTAGATTAGACTGTATACAGGTGTGGTATCTTGAAAAGAAGTTGAATCACATCAGTCTCAAAAGCAGAGGAATTTGTAACAGTTGTATGAGAAATCTTTGCAATATTCAACAGGAAATTATTTTGGAGTTTTGCTGGCAGGACATCCAAGAGAGAAGACTTTGGCTCATTGGTTTTTAATTATGTCGAGAGATATTTTCACAATTAGTGAGAAATAAGTCGGGCTGAAAGACAAAGGAAGAATCATGTGCCAGTAAATCTGTGAAGGCTGACCATAGCTGATGATAAATTTTAGGTTTAATATTCAATTTGTTTTGAACAGTAATGTGTAAACACCAGAAAAATACAGATATCTGAAAAGCCTTTCAAATATTTTCAAAAAGGAATCCAGGATGGTGTCTACTTTTATTAAACAAGGGAGAGGAATCGGCAAATGTTGCAATAGTTCATGGCCTTCTCATCCAGAGATGAGGATCAAATTTCAAGCTTCTTTTTCCATCATTTGCCTTTTGACCTCCTGCGTGCCTTTTTAAGGAATGGGAAATCTTCTGATAAACTACATGTCACCTTTTTAAAGCATCTTGAGTTGAGGGTGAGGGCTGCAACTATGTGAGGAAGGGAGGGAGGGTAGTCTTCATGGTAGTTTTAACGGACTGAAGCAGCTGTTATATTTTAGTAACAAAGCCCAGACCCAAGGAAGTTGGTTATTTAATGGAGTTCACTTAGCACTAATATGATGTGTGGAAAATACTAAATAATGAATAGGGCCAACAGTGAAAGGACAGGCAAATGATGAGTGAAATTTGACTAGAAAATGCTTCAACACCACAGATATGATGGGACATTCCATGTGGGAAACTCCTCTCTTATGGAAAGGATCAAATCTAGAATGTAACCACTGGTGTGAGTGCAAATAAATACATGACTTCTTTTTAATGACAGCCTTAATTCCTCAACCTCTAGTGAGTCCACATCAAATATAGAAATCAGGTTCAAAATAAACTCACAGGACTCTGAACTGAACTTGTCAGGTCTAAAGCACCTCAGACATCATTGCATACCTGCACAGAGAGAAGACAAGGGACAGCAGTACTCTTTTACTTGCAAGGAGAACGGAAGGAGATGTGCCACTCTCCCACAGCTCTGGCGCACATCTCTCCGTACCTTTCTTTTATTTCCTTAGGGTGGTCCCTAGTTACAGGGCGTTTTGCAGCTCTAAGGGGTAGGGAATTTTGCAACAACGTTTTGAGATTTATAACACTATAACGAGACAGTGTTGTGCCACCATGGCTATCTCCAGGAACTGACTGACACTATCCTACCTCCAGCTGCCAGTGTGCGGCACCTTGTGTTTGTTGTCAGTCTGGCTGGCCTCCATCTTTTCTCACTCTTCTGATAATGATGTTCGGTCTTGGTGCTGTACATTCCCTTTCTTTTAAAGTAAACCTCCATCCATCAAGCATTGTATGCAGCGTAAGTAGATAAGAGCAGGAATGTTATGAGACAGCTGCCTGCTTTTTAATACTTCAAGGCAGAAAGACAGGACTTAGAAAGAGTGAGGAGTAACATCGTGATAACATAATCATATATTTCTCCAACAGAACTATTATTGACTATATAATAAGCTAAGCATTGACTAGTATACTTTTTCCCATACATCCCTGAGCGGACATGCTGTCTGAGTCATATAATCTATCTTGTCAAACAATCAGAATCAGAATCAGAATTGCTTTATGCCCAAGCAGTGTGTGCCGATGGGAACACATAAAGAATGTAAAAATTATATAAGTATTATTGATATAATGAAATCATGCCAAAAGATACTACAGCAACAATAAAATAAATCTGTATGAAACTTAAAGGATCACAGTTTGACATAAAAGTAGGATTGAATAAACATGGTATTCATAACACTTCTTTTCCTTGCGGCTTTTCCCTTCAGGAGTCTCCACAGCGAATTAATGTCCTCCATCTAACACTATTCTTGTTTTCTGCTTATCTCAAACCACCTAACTTCATGACCTCTTTCACGACATCCATATATCTTTTCATTGGTCTTCCTCAAGACCTCCTGCCTGGAAGCTCCAAACCCAGCATCCTTCTACCAATATATTCACTATCCCTTCTCTGTACATGACCAAATTATCTCAGTCTGTCTCCTCTGACTTTATCTCCAAAAGATCTAACATTTGCTGTCCCTCTGATAGACTCATCCCTGATCCTATCCATCCTGGTCACTCTCAGTGTCACTACTAGCTCAGCTACCTCCCTTCTCGTCATTGTCTCCAAACCATACAGCATCACTGGTCTCACAACTGTCTTTTACACCTTTTGTTTCTTTCTGGCTGACATAATTCTCTCACATAGTACCCCTGACACTTTTCTCCACCCATTCCAACCTGCTTTAACCCGTTTCTTCACAACTTTTCCACATAACCCATTACCCTGGACTGTTGATCCTACATACTTAGAAAATGCTCCACCTTTTTTATCTCCCCACCCTGTAGCCTCACCTTTCAGCTTGGTTCAAATGGGGAGATATGGGGCATATGGGGAAGGACATATATTCTGTCTTGCTGCGACTAACCTTCATTCTTCTCCTTTCCAGAGCATACCCCACATCTCTCTAGAATTTCCTCAACCTGATTTCCTCGTCTCACTGCAGATCAAAATGTCATCTGCAAACATCATGGCCCATCGCCAATCCACTCTAACCTTATCTGGCAGACTGACCATCACCGCTGAAAACAAGAAGGGGCTCAGAGCTGATTTCTGATGAAGTCCCAACTCCAGCTTGAACTTCTCTGTCACATGTACAGCACCCCTAATCACTGTCTCACAGCCAGCATACATGTCCTGCACCGGTCTAGCATACTTCTCTGCATCTTTGCTCTGTATACTGTATACTCCTGAGCTTCCTCTTTCTACCACCAAGTCTTTACTTTCCTTCCAGACGACACATCAAGTACTCTCCTACCTGTCTCCTTGATCACTTTAGCTTTAGTCGACCAGTCATCTGGAAGCTCTCCCTGACCACCCAGAGCCTTTCTGAACTCTTCCCTGAAAAAACATACAACACTCCTCCCTGTTCAGCTTTCACCACTTTGTCCTCTGCTCATACTTTGTCCTCTTGATCTTCCTTGTCACCAGAGTCATCCTACAAACCACCACCCTATGCTGTCTGGCTACACTCTCACCTACCACTGCTTTACTGTCACTGATCTCTTTCAGATTACCCCATCTATACAAGATGTAGTCTACCTGCATGCTCCTATTTCCGCTCTTATAAGTTACCTTATGCTCCTGTCTTTTCTGAAAAAAGTATTCACTACAGCCATTTCCATCCTTTTTGCAAAGTCTATCACCATCTGCGTTCTTATCCTGTATACCAAAACAGCCCATCACTTCTTCATCACCTCTATTGTCAGCACACACATGTCCATTGAAGTCTGCCCCAATGACCACTATCTCATCTCTGGGGATATTCTGCATCACTTTATCTAACCCATTCCAGAAGTCCTCCTTCTCCTCCAACCCACCTCCTACCTGTGGTAGCCACTAACAACATTGAGCATCACACCTTCGATTTCCATTTTCAGATTCATAAGTCTATCTGACATTCTTTTCACCTAAATATGTATATGAATATGTATATGGAGACGGGAGGGCGGGGGCAGGGAACCAGTGCATTATTTTTTGGTAATATAATGAGGGATTGCTCCATAACTTTTCACTTCTGCGGGGCTAACAGTCAGTTTTACATATAATTGTAGCCAAATGGAACCAGGTGTCTATCAACTTTTGTGTTGCTTTGTTCCGACACAACGAAAATATCAGTGTGGACTGTAATCATTGTAGGAATGCCATACCTAATGATACCAGCGCCACTGTTGGAAACCTGGGTGATTGACTAAGATCTTTGACCATGTCTTTGGCCTTGAGCACCCACATACAAAAATATATCAAGGATTGCCTTCTCTCACTTATGTCATATTGCCAATATCAGGTATGTGCTGTCTCAAAAAGATGCCAAAAAAAAAATCATGCTTTTTGGCCGGTTAAGACTGGATAATTGTAACTACCTCTTGTCCTGCTGCCCTAAAAAGTTGTTTAAAACTCTCCAACTCATTCAGAGTGCCGTTACACATGTTCTAACAAGATCTAGTATGAGAAATCATAAATCCCCAGTATTGGCTTCTCTGTGCTGGCTCCATGTTCACTAGTTTAAATTTATTCTAATTACCTATAAATCCCTAAATGGCTCGGTGCCACCATATCTCAAAGAACTCTTGACGCAACCATCATGTCAGATCCCTAGGCTCCTATGATGCAGGGCAAATTCTAGTCGCTAGGGTCTCTAAAAGTGGCATGGGAGCCAGAGCATTCAGTTACCAAACTCCTCTTCCATGGAACCAATGAATGTAACTGAATGTAGCCCAAAATCCGAGGTCTTAGTCCTCAGCCGGAAAAGGTGCTGTGCCCCCTCCAGGTTGGGAATAAGAGCCTATATTGAAGGTATTATTTTGTTATCACTAGAACCATGTAACTTCTGGCATTGCTGTTTTTATTAATGCAACATTGTTTTTGCCTGTCCACCCGACCCTTATACTGCCCATGTCTCTATCACACTTTCACTTTCTATCTCTGTCATTGTATCTCACTCTGTCATTCTTCCCAAACGGGTTGAGACAGAGGGCTGCCCATATTGAGCTTGGATCTGTCTAAGGTTTTAGCACTGTAAATTACATTTTTTCCTTAGCCACTGTTGTTAAATGCTTGCTCATTGGGGAATGTTGGGTTTCTGTAAATCATTTAAAAAAGTGTTATCCAGTCCTGCTCTTCATGTAAAATGAATGAGATAACTCTTTTCTGATATGTCACAATGTACCGTAAATTAAACCTGACTTGACTCGATTCGTTGTGGCAGCAGGAAGTCAGGTCAAGTGAAGCAATGAGCTTGGACCAGTATGTTACTTGGAATTGGAGGCACTGGGCCATGGATATGTGCACTTCCTGGTGGAAGCTTGCTCAGTACTAGCATCACTGTGCTGAAAAAGTATTGCTCAAAAAGATGCTCTGGGAAGCAGTGGCCTGAAAACACAATATTGCAGTCTGAAGTTGGCCGTGGCAATGTAAAACCTGGTTTTGCAAAAACTGATGGACTGTCATTTTCTTTTTACCTCCCTCTTTACAGGAGTCAAGGTCGTGGAGCAAAGATTCAATCAAAGACTGTCTTTGTAGCCATGCGGAGCAGCCGAACACCACCGCCACTCCACTCTCTCTAATGTAATGTCTCAGATGGCAACAGTGCATAAACACACAAACTGAAAAAAAGCTCTGTCCTTTAAAAGCTAATGATCAGAGCAAAGGAATAAAATGTAGGAACTAGTACATTGTTTGTATCCCAAATGTTATGCTTCCTTTACAACTAGAGCAAGATAGAATGAGTTTCAGGGTTGTTAAAATCTAAGGAAAGTATAAGAGTCTTATTAGGTCAAGAGGCTTGTAAGAGGTGTGAGCTAATACGAATTCAACAGTCATGACAGTGCAAATTGTAACTCTGTGAAAAGGCAAGGTAAAAAATCCAGTGAAGCGAAGGTGTAGTGTCTTTTTTTCTTTTTTTTTCTGCCATGTGTGAAAGGTGGAGAACACAAGGCCCATGCTGTCACAGGGAGTAAATGAAAACACAAATGGAAAGGTGAGCTTTAGGATTCAAAACAGGGACCATCCCATTTCTTAGGAGCTGGATATATTTGGGGAACTCTGTTCAAACAATGACTTTGTCATTCTTCTGAAAATTCATTGCTGCTGCGGTAGTAAACCAAAAATCACAACCTCTATGCGCTGAGACGGTGGTTGCCTGCAGACCACACTCAATTGAAAAGAAAATCCGTAAATGTCAACTTTTGAGCGGGGCTTGAAAAATGCCCCATTCTACACCGTAATCTATAACTCTTGTCCCTTTCCTCCCTTCCACATCCCTCAGCCTGCTTTTTAATGCTCATACATGAATGGGCAGAATGCCAGTTGTTCTGAGCTCTTGCACATTGAAAAATGGCTTTACCCATATCCATTCTGTTTGAACGCATAGCAGCATGTTATATTAGAAAACAAGATTAAATGACTGTACTCCCAAACATGGCCATAAATGGCTCCATGCTTCTGCCACTCCACGCTATTTGACCATGAGCCAGGTACAACAGGTGTCCTATTTGCTGAGCTGGTGTGCACATATGTGGGACAAACTGTGTCATCATTCTTAGGACTATGTGGGGCGCTCACATAACCTACACCTTGCAATATTCCTGCAAACTAGGACTTTGCTATTCGGGTGCTTACTCGCATACAGCTTTTCCTCTGCGGGGCAGTCTAGTAGTCCAAGAAAGAGCAGTCTACACACATTTCTCCACATATATTTCTCTTTCCCAACAAAAGACCTGTTTGCCTTTAAGTTTCTCTTTTCCACTGTTCTTATCTCTCTGAGTAAATAGATGTGACCAAGTGTGCAAACTTGATTCAACTGAATGTGTTTGGTTTCATTGAAGTGAAGGCAATTTTTATTCTTCCCTTCTTCTCTTCCAGTCAAAGAATCAAAGGATAAGGACTTTTGAAAAAAACGGTTGTTCCAGATTATGTGCTTCACATTCAATGACATCAAATGCATTATTAAAGCCAGTGGAAACTTTGATATTATAATACACTCACTTGCATAACATAAACTTACACTAAATTGTAAAGAGGTAGCCAATGCATGCAAAGAAAACTCCACTGCAATATTTTTTTAAACATGTTTATAAAATCTAAGTCAAAGAAACCACCATCTATATAGCTCACACGTGGGGTGTTAAAAATTGATCAGTTATAGTTTCACAAAGATTGGCAACAGTTTGATGAGCATAGTTACCATGGATATGAAATGGGGTAGAACCTGACGAAATGCAACAAATAAAGCTTCATAAAACAGAAAAAAAATCAAACAAACAAAAAAACAAATTAAAATCCTGTCATGCGTACCCTGTAAATGATTTTCCTGTAATTATTTGTTTCAAAACAACATATCCATTGTCATGGGAAAATTACCCCTGTCAAAGGCCTCTTTCTGACAAGAACATTGTGAAGACACTAGCTTGTTAGAATCATATTTGAAAGCACCTTGTAGCCACTGTTGCTCATTAAATCATCTTTGCTACTCCCTTCTTATTTCAGAATAATGAAGCCGAAGCGGCCAAACTGTAATCTATGCACCTGGCTACCGTGGGCTATGTGCATGTCTGTGATGGCATGAAGAAGCAACTCGATGAACCCTATGCTATGCACCCTATGCTATGCTCAAGTTCAACAATAGAGATGGGCAGAGCCTGCCCATCCCTGCCCATTCTCCGTCGAACTCCTCTGTAACCTGATGTTAAGCATTAGGAGCAAATGTATCCATCACTTGTAACCATATCCACCCATCTCCTTTGGAAAAGAACCACGCCTTTCCAAGCTTTTGAGACTACTGGTGTGTGCCCTGCATGTATCTGTACTCTCTCTGAGAATAAAGTAAATCACTGACGGGTCATTGTATCACCAAGATCATTTTTTAAGAGGAGGAAAATATAGTCCTTAAAAAAATAAAGGGAACACTTGGAGTTACATTGTGTTGTTTAAGTGTTCCCTTTATTTTTTTGAGCACTGTATTTTCCACAACATTCATCCTCCACATTTCCACTTTTTGCTATTCAAGAGTGAAGGGTTTCAAAGAGGACCCTGCTAATTGATAGTTTCTATGAGCATGAGGATAAAGATTGATCTTTCAGAAAACAACAGGATTGTTTTTTGCCGCTACTGCTAGAAAGCTGAGAAGCTTTCAGCTCTACGCAAAATTAAGCTGCAAACAATTGCCTCAGTCTGAGTGCATACATAAATTTCACAACAACAAAAAAACAAACAAATAAAAAAACAAAATAATGTGACGCAAGCTGGATTGATTCAGCTGAATTGATTCATATCAAACATATAGCCCATCTCTGGAGATATTATTAATGAAAAGTTATATCTCACCAAAACATGAAATATATCATAGATGGACACCAATGAATTAGACTTGTCTCAGCTTTTTGATGTCGATTCTTTTGATGTGGATCCAGTTTAGAGAGCAATCTTGATGTTTATTTCTATGTTTTTTTCACACTTTAATAATTCCTTGCAGGAACTATTTCTTTGCATTCAGCCATCATGGATTAACCATGAGCAGTGAGCAGCCACTTAGCAGCTTTTTGTGAGCAGTTAGGGGTTTAGTGTCTTTATTACCAGCACTTTCAGAGGCAGGGAGGAGGTTTGGAATGTAACCAGGAACGTTCAGTTCCATAACGACCACTCCCACCACATGACCCACGTAGATCCCCTGTATCATTGTGTTACAGCTTCTTAGTACATTATCACTATCACTCTGGTAGAGGTACAGTACAAAATGTCTTTTAAAGATGCAAGCCAAACATGATTTCAACATCTTTTCACGTTAAATGATGACATGACACACGGCATAACAAATTACCTCTCAATGACTCAATGAGTGTTAAATAACCCCAAACTCCAGACCCATCCTTGCTAATGACGGGCAAATATCGTTTTTTTTAATTCGGTATAGAAAAATGTGTGAACATGTCAATTACTTCCACAATTACCTTTTACAAAGCTCTCTCAATCTTTGCTGGAGAATAACATTAAGTATCAGGCTTTAAACAAATATTGCAGCCTAGAGATTAAGAATCATGTTAATATAACAAGTTCAGGCCAAATTGTATTTTGTAACCTCATTCCAAATAATTAGATGTAACGTTATGATAAGTTAATTTCAGTAATTGTACATATTTATTTATGAGAGGAACCCGGGTGAAATGGTGAGGCTACAGGGAGTGGAGATCAAGAAGTTGGAAGATTTCAGATTTCAAACAGTCCAGAGCACTGGAGAGCATGGAAAAGAGGTTAAGAAACCGGTTCAAGCAGGTTGGAATGGGTGGAGGAAAGTTTCAGGGGTTCTATGTGATAGAAGAATATCATCTAGAATGAAAGGAAAGGTTTATAAAACAGTGGTGAGACCAGCAATGCTGTATGGTTTGGAGACAGTGGCACTGAACAAAAGACAGGAGGTAGAGCTGGAGGTAGCAGAGATGAAGATGTTGAGGTTCTCTTTGGGAGTGACAAGGATAGATAGGATCAGGAATGAGTCCATCAGGGGGACAGCACATGTTAGATGTTTGGGAGAGAAGGTCAGGGAAGCCAGACTGAGATGGTTTGGTCATGTACAGAGGAGGGATAGGGACTATATTGGTAGACGGATGCTGGAATGGGAGATGCCAGGCAGGAGGTCAAGAGGAAGACCGAAGAGAAGATTTCTGGACGTAGTGAGAGAGGATATGAAGGTAGTTGGTGTGAGAAATGAGGATGCAGAGAATAGGGTTAGATGGAGAAGGTTGATTTGCTCTGGCAACCCCTGAAGGGAAAAGCCGAAAGGAAAAGAAGAAGAAGTAAATATTTATTTATTTATTTTTAGAAAAGTCATAATTTCCAATATATGATTATTTTTTATTCATTAAGGCAAACAGGATCTTGCAAGACTGGATTTTCCCATAAATCCCCTGGGATTTCAACTTGTGTTTTTAAACTTCTGGGCCACATCTGCATATATGTGACTCATTTGTTCTTCTTTGTCACTTTGAGCCATGATAATCATATTCTATAACCCCATCAATATACAGTAACACTCACAATTTCTCGTCCGTCCATTTTAACTTGTTGATGTAATGTCCAGGTTTCCTACCAGGATTGTAAGCTAAACAGCTTGCAAGGTATGTCTTGAGTTCAAGCCAGGACTCCCCAAAACTAAAGCCAAGTTAAAAGATTATCCTGCAGTTGGCCTGACATTTAGTTCAGGAGAGTGTCAGGCAGCTCCTGAAAACAGAAGGGTTTCAGACCGCAAACATGAAGTGCTTAAGCAAAAGAAATACCGCATCATGGTCTGTGTGGATGAATTGAAAAATATGAACAAAAACAGACAAAAGCAAAACAATATTTAAATAATTGGTCAAACTGGAGATATTCCCTTTGTCAATGACAACCCATTCCAGGGGACAGATGGCTCTAATTACATTAATACAAAATTGAAATACATGAATACATAAACAGGCCAAAACACAGTGGCAGGCCGTGCATTTCAAACCTAGGCCTTCAGTAGCGCTTCGTCTGAATCAATCCACCCCTCAATAACTATTTTATGGCTATAAAACCATCTTATCATGCAGAAATGCAGTATAAAGAGCCATTGCATCGCAGATAGACAACTCGTGTAGCCAAAATAAATGCCTTTACTGAAGAAACAAACCCAGGGTGCACAAGTCTCCTTCCGCAGCTACAGCTGCTACACACATTAAAAAAGCATCAATAATAACCTCATAAAATTGCAATATTATTTAGTAAAATAGCAACATTTTACTCAGCAAAAATACTGATTATTTGTACACAAAATCCATCCTCCTTTCTTTCCTCAAGAAGAGTTCAATTACTCTGTCACACAGATTATCCGAGCGTTTCAGTTCCATCAAGAAGTCCTTTTATATCGTAATCGAAGCTAATGCTGAAAGTCGAGCCTGCCCTGTCGTATTTCTGGCGTAAGTTTTAATTTGCTTTAGGGCTGAAAATGTCCGCTCGACAGAAGCAGACGTCCCATTAAACACTTTATTAGTGGAAAGGTGGTAATGTAAATCTGTGTTGCTCTCAGCAAAGAGAGAAAGAAGCTCCACATAGTTTCCTCTGTTTTTAGATCCAGCGCTTTCATCGTGTTTCCCCGAAATGAAAGTTCCTGCTTGCCCAAAAAAATGACACAGTCTATCAGTCTTTTAAAGATTTCCCTATTTTTCTTCACCTTTTCGTTGTGGAGCTGCGTTTCCCTGCGCACTTGCTCGCTCAGCTGTAGATCCACTCTGGTTTCCCCAAAAGTTTTTGAAAGCACCGTTGCTTGTAAGTGTCCGCCAGTGCTTTGGTGTCTCGTTGCTGCCTTGGTTAGGCAAGTCAGATTTACAAACCCAGTGTGGCTCCAAACACCATGTCGATCAGTGGCAAATAACAAGCACTCCCAGCAATACAATTTGCAGTTTTCCTCGGAGCCTGTTAGCCAGAGGTACTCCTCGTATTTAGTGGACTGAATGTGGCGGACAAATCCTTTTCCCAGCTATGACAGGCTTGCTAGCTTCGGAGTTGCCCGACCTTTCTTAACGATATCCAGCTTTTCTTGAAAAGTCTGTCTTGAAAATGGCTTTGACAATAAATCTGTCACCAAATCCATTTCTTCTCCTCCTTCAGCCATTGTGGGTTGACAAAACAGCTATTAATTCAACACAACTATATTTTTGCTCGTGCAGCCCGCTACAGTTGCAGTTTGCTAGCTGTGGCTAGCACACTCTCTTGACTATCCAATCAAAGGGTGTGAATACGCTGACGTTGCCGTACGCCTGCTCGAGGGCCTTGGTGTCGCCAACTCAAAATCTGATTGGTTGAAGCAACAGTTTGCTCGACACTTATTTTATGCTACAGGGCCCGCAGAACTGATTGGGAAGGCCTCCGGGAAGATTTCTTCGACCCTGGTAACATATGATGGCTGAAATGTGATTGGTTAAATGTTTTAATATGAAAATCACGTCTGGAAGCAGCATAACAAGGGGAAAAGCTATGAAAGGAAGTGGACAGACCATTTGGAATTATTAAGTTTTCATGGACAAAATACAATTAACTGTATTAACTGTCTGTGGTTCAGATATTTTTTAGGCCAGCAGAGAAGGCCTTGCAGGCCCTGACGGCCCAACACTATCAAAATAAACAAAAATAAATAAACAGAATAAGTAAATAAAAAGCAGAGTTGCTCTTTCATCTATCAACTGTACACTAAACTTTTTCTGTTTGCACGAATCCCTCCCTAATATCCTCACACCACCTGCACACCTATTTACTAATAAGATCCAACTCTCCAAACAAAATCAATACTAAAAGCTACCAGACGTCAAGACATTTCATTAACAGTTTGCACAATAAAACAAAGCTTTAATTTCTCCTGTGTCCATGCATATTACAAGAATATATATATATATAGAGAGAGAGAGAGAAGACTCTAAACAAAAGGAAGAAAGTCATAATGGAGCTCCAAAATGAAAATGAACTATGATAAACTCTTGTCACAGCTTTTGGTTATGAACTGCAGGTGTACTCTTTTCAGTAAGCCTCAGAGGGTCACTGTATACATTATGCATATCATAAATGCACCATATACCTTCAGGCTGATAATCTTGACATCATATTACTTTTGAGTTCCAGGCATGTGTGACTACATGTACAAATGAAGCAGTAGATAACCTGCCTTCTGGGCCTAAACCAAACAACAACAAAGTTTTTCATCAAAATAATTGCAAATTACATTTCTTTTTCTGAACGCAGCAAACAAAGTGAAGTTAGGTGGCTGAATGATATTCTTCTTCTTTCATGTTTTCCATTTGGAGTTTAGATAAAAGAAGATTGAAAGACAGACAAGGACAAAGGGCAAAAAATGGAGCATGCTCAGTGCCAGTGATCCTGCCGCGCCCTGTTACTGTAGTTATTAAAAACTAATTAAGCAAAAGAACAATCAAAGGCTATTATCATGCAAATGGTATTAGCTATATTGTTCTCCCACAGAAAACATACTTATTCTAATTATAATGAACTCCAGGTTGTTAATAGCATTGTTCCGAGAGGGGATACAGTGAATATACATTATGTTGCCATGCCCAACAGTGCAAATTGAATATTAGTCTTTTGTCACTTTTTTCTATTTTAAAAAATCCAAAACAAGTTGAATAAATGAAATATGATGATCTGTTTGAATCAGACAAACCACTGCAACACAGACAGTTAATGAGGGTCAGAGTATGCTCATATTCTGTGTTTTGCCCTCTAATATGAATTTTCGGTGAATATACCTGGAAATGCGGACTTTTGCATCTTTCACAGCCCTTTTAAAGCTCACAACAGACTTACACCTTTCAACGGAATGGTTGGCCCTCAGCGGTACTTGGGGCAATCAAGAGGATTATCTATGATCTGTCTATCATGTCAGAATCTCAATTGCTCATCTTCTTTGATGATCAGTATTTCAAAATCCACAGCATATTGCTCTTATAGAGTAATTCAAACCCTTGCTTGACACATTTTAGAAGTCTGAGGACATGTTTACCTTTATCCCCAATTTCCAAAGTTCAAAAATCATCCCCTTAGTATTAAGATCACTACCTCCATATCTGTGTTCAAAACACACCTCTGATTTTTTTTTTTGTGTGCAAAATGTCTCGGTTTATCATCTGACTCTTAAGATAAAGGTTACATTATCTTGAAGGTCTGCTGAATCTGCCATAACATTTCAGATCATAATCTTGTGCAAACCAAGTCTCCATAATCAAAGACTCAACCTCATTGTTTTTTACTACAACACAACTAGGAAATTGGAACAACCTCTCAAACAAGCAAATTGTGATAAGGTTGTCCTGGAGTTGCCACTTTATAGCAAATTATTGTCCAACTACTTTAGAATATGTGCTGCCCAAATAGAGGTAGCTTATTGTCTTTTCCCATCCTGGACTTTTCTGGAAGGTCACCTGCAGTTTATACTGCAGTGGACCTCAAATCAAATAAATGACAATTCACATTAATTCGAAATTTGTATGCAAAAATACAAAAATATAAAACAAATACATTAATAAATAAATATATGAATAAATATCAGATACAAGTATCATTTTCAAGTAAACCTAACAATTAAATCAATCAATGACATAAGAGCAATTTATTTTATCTCAGATTATCTTTATTAACAAAACAGAATATCACAGAAAATTGAATAAAATGTCCCTCCACATATTGTCTGATATCTCTGTAATCATTAACTTAAAATAGGGGCTAAACTTTCAGGTAAAATTATGTTGAGGTGTTATTAGTACGTCTTCAGTGTTCTGCCTTGCACATGAAAAACAGATATGTACAGTTTACATTCATACAGAACGGGGAGAGAAAGGAAAAAAAAAGGTAAATTTCATAACATTTTAGCCATGTCATTCGGTTCCACCTGGTGACTTTAGAGAGTTTTGGTGGAAGATTTTTGCAGTGGCTTTGGTTGCTTATTCTCTTTAAAATTATTGGAAATAGGCCTCCCCTCACTTGTCTCTCCTCCTCAACATTCCGCTGCTCCTCCCTCTCCCTCTTTTATTTTCTTTTTTCCATCCACTTTAGGTTTTTTGCATTGATATGAATATGTCAGACAGATTAACAACTTATAAGCATTTTCCAGTATTTCCAGGTCCTGATTATGAACAATACTAACCCAGTCATATACAATAAAATATTAATGTTATATTAGTTCTTTCACACCTGAGGGAAGTGGGGGAGATTAAGTGCTAGTACATGCCATGGCGGAGAATACTGGCATTCACTCAAGTAGGTTTGGAACTACAAGAGGGAGACATTATTTTTTTTACACAGGACACAACTTATTGCCCAAACAAGACACTGTCACTGCTGGTATTCAAAGATGTCAATTACCCTCTTCAGGCACAACTTTTGGCACGTTGTATTTTCTCACCATACTGACAAGTAACGGGTTTTAATGGCTATGAACACCAAAAGCTTTCTTAGTTCAGGGGTTGGGGACAAGGGTGTGGGGATGTATAGATGTTTGATGCTCATCAGCCAGGCAGCCATGAGTGTTTAAAGATTGAAAGATGGTAAAATGAACATATTTATTCAATGGTGTGGATTTTGTGAAATAAGTAATTATTTTAACATTCAACACTAAGTTTCAATCCTGCAGAGCAACCATATCCCTTAAAGTCTGAAAGTATTTAGTCATGTTGTTTTGATTGACTCTGGGTTTTAATTATGGATTTTCAGTCTCCTTTTTCCCATTTTCCTTTTTTTTCTTTTGGAGTCTTTCAACCTTGACTTTCTAAATACCTATACCTCAGATCAGATCAACAGAATGCATAACAACAGTAGGAATCATCTGACTATTTTTTGCAAATATCTGTTTAGGTATCACAATTGATCTCCTGCCAGTCGTAGCAGAGTCTTCATAAATGTACCATCAGAACTTAAATGGGTAACGTCAAGTGATTAATGTGATTGCTGAAAACGGTTTGTAATTTTTGTGTCAGGCTTTTAATGAAACACATTCAGCATTTGCTGGATAATCATTTGCGACACAACTGACAAAGTATTTGATGACAAAGCTATATTTTCCCTCTTCTTCTGTATATTATTACACAACAAAATTAGCTGCTTTGCTCACTAAATCTTTCCCTAGCAATGATAAATTGTGTTCTACCACATGCACAAATATCACTGTATGTCTATGTTAAGTGATTTTGTCCTTCTAACTTACTATATAAGTTACTATACTATACTATACTATACTATACTATACTATACTATACTATACTATACTATACTATACTATACTATACTATACTATACTATACTATACTATACTATACTATACTATACTATACTATACTATACTATACCCACCCTTTTCCTTGAAAATAATAGTTTAAGGGACAAGGGAGAACATAAGATCCTGAAAATTTCAGCGCAAATACGTATTGTTTACTATCCAAGATTATGGTGGTGCAGTAACACATCACTGATTAAATTGGCCTTATGCATAATAACACAACCTCTGAGCATATTTTTCACTTTATTCAATCAAACTGCCAATTCTAAAGACAAATCAAATTTCAGATGAACCCTCAGACAGCCTTTGAGAATTGAGAGGGACCCCTAATTTCTGAAGTATTTTTCTGTTTACAAGTAAACACAACGCTTGCCAAATAAATTCATCCTTAATTTCCTTCCCTCTGTCTTTACATAGAGGCTTTACTTTGCAGCAAAGACATCAAAAGGATGTTGGCTCATGTGATTTGTGCCAGGGCATGAAGTGGTTGTCAGACACAACTCTTTTTAGCATCCTCCGTGTGGAGTACATATTATTTGTGTGTGGACTTGCCAGATCCCAGCACAGGCAGTATGCTACTGTTAACTGATGTAATGTGTTTGCTTGACCTAATTGAATTTTGAAGAACTGTTTACTCAAGTTTATGTAATGAATTATCTGCAAGTGATATTGTGTAATCAAAACATACAGCTTCATTTAAAATTGACAAGTGGGTGGCAAGGCTCACGCAAATAAACTCTAAAATTGATTGTCAAAGCTTTTTCAGATAAATATACATATGATGTCAGCATAAGTAGAATTCATTTTTTTCAACATTCATAGGTGGCAGAATTTGAGCAATCATAAGATAAGATAAGATAAGATAAGATAAGATAAGATAAGATAAGATAAGATAAGATAAGATAAGATAAGATAAGATAAGATAAGATAAGATAACGTAACATAACATAACATAACATAACATAACATAACATAACATAACATAACATAACATAACATAACATAACATAACATAACATAACATAACATAACATAACATAACATAACAACATAACCTAACATAACCTAACCTAACCTAACCTAACCTAACCTAACCTAACCTAACCTAACCTAACCTAACCTAACATAACATAACATAACATAACATAACATAACATAACATAACATAACATAACATAACATAACATAACATAACATAACATAACATAACATAACATAACATAACATAACATAACATAACATAACATAACATAACATAACATAACATAACATAACATAACATAACATACACATACACATATACACATAACACTCTATTGATCCCATGATGGGGAAATTCACTTATCACAGCACCATTACAAATAGCGCAAAGTAGTGTTAGAAAAAAAGGTATATTGTGCAATTACAGCCTTTTAAACAAAACAAACAAAACACAAAAATGTACAAATAGCAAATGAAAATATATAACAAAAATTAAAAAACAACCAGGCCATATTTAATCAAACAGGGTTGTTAAAGAGAAGAACACCAAAACATGCTAATTTTGCCTCACAGCCAGAAAGATGCATCTTAAACAAATACAATGCAGAGGCTACTTATTGTAAAATAGATTTTAGAATATTCACAACAAAGGCTCTATACACTTTTCTTAATCACTCTTTAAATTTTAGAACTGTTCCTTTTTGAAATACAATACAGTGAATAAATCGAGTGCAGTGTGAGCCGGATGGTGGCTGGAGTGGGAGACCTTGCCGGTCCAACCCTCGGCTGCAGAAGTTGGCGGGGAAGGAGCCTGAGCTGGTGCATGGGGCTGAGAGATTCCGACTAGATATAGTGGGACTCACCTTGAAGCACAGCGTGGGGTCTGGAACCAGGCCTCTTGAGAGGAGCAGGAATCTTTTTTACCCTTTTTTACCCTTTCTGGTCTGTGGGGCTCCTGAGGCAGCTGACAAGTACTGGCAGGCCAAGCGGCATATGGCTACAGTGGTTGCCGAGGTAAAAACTCAAGCAGGGGAGGAGTTCGGGGACACCTTGGAGAACGACGTACGGTTGGCGTCGAGGAGATTCTGTTCCACCATCCGGCGGCTCAGGAGGGGAAAGCAGTGCTCCGTCAACACTGTATACAGTGGGAGTGGGGTGCTGCTGACCTCAACGTGAGATGTTGTAGATCAGTGGCAGGAATACTTGTCAGACCTCCTCAATCACATCGAATCGCCTTGCAATGAGGAAGCAAAGCCGGAGGACTCTGGAGAGGACCTGCCTATTTCTGGGGCTGAAGTTGCTGAAGCAGTCAAAAAGCTCTTCAGTAGCGGGGCCCTGTGGGTGACATGCCTCTGCAGCAGTGTCGACATCGAGGACAGTGCCGCTGGAATGACAGACTGGAGTGGTGATCCCCCTTTATAAAAAGGGGGATCGGAGGGTGTACTCCAGCTATGGGGGGATCACACTCCTCAGCCTCCCTGGTAAGGTCTATTTCGCTCAAGAGGAGGGTCCGCGAGGTCGTTGAATCTCGAATACACAAGGAGCAGTGTGATTTTTGTCCTGGTCGTGGAACAGTGGACCAACTCTATACCCTCAGCAGGGTTCTCGAGGTGGCATGGGAGTTAGCTCAATCAGTCTACATGTGTTTTGTGGATCTGGAGAAGGCGTTCGACTGTGTTCCGTGGGCAATCCTTTGGGATATGCTCCGGGAATATGGGGTACTGAACCCCGTTACACGGGCTGTTCGGTCCCTGTATGACCGGTGACGGAGCTTGGTCTGCATTGCCGGTTATAAGTCGGATCCGTTTCTGGTAAGAGTTGGACTCTGCCAGGTGTGCCGATTGTCTGTTCATAAATGTATGGACAGAATTTCTAGGCCCCTCCCTGAGCTGCCACCTTATCGTGGTGGAGGGGTTTGCGTGTCCCAATGATCCTGGGAGCTATGTTGTCGGGGGCTTCATGCCACCAGAAGGGTCACCCTTGGCTGACTTGTGGCCCAGCCTCAACCCATGGGGCTCGGCCGGGCACAGCCCGAAGGGACAACATTGGACCCCCTTCACCTGGGCTCACCACCCACAGGAAGGGCCAAGGGAATCGGGTGCCCTGTGAGTTGGGCGGTGGCCGGAGAGGGGGACCTTGGTGGTCCGACCCTTGGCTACAGAAGCTCGCTCTAGGGACATGGAAAGTCACCTCTCTGGCGGGGAAAGAACCAGAGCTGGTGCGCAAGGTTGAGAGATTCCGACTAGATATAATTGGACTCACCTCGACGCACAGCGTGGGGTTCAGAACCAGGCCAACCAGTGTTTTGTGGACTTGAAGAAGGCATTCGACTGTCTCCCGCGGGCAGTCCTGTGGGGGGTGCTCCAGGAGTATGGGGTACCGACTCCCGTTATACGGGCTGTTCGGTCCCTGTATGCCAGGAGTCAGAGCTTGGTCCACATTGCCGGTTGTAAGTCGGACCCATTTCCGGTGGGAGTTGGACTCCGCCAGGGCTGCCCTTTGTCACTGATTCTGTTCATAATTTTTATGGACAGAATTTCTAGGCACAGCCAAGGCGTTGAGGGGATCCGGTTTGGTGGCCACAGGATCGAGTCCCTGCTTTTTGCAGATGACGTGATCCCGTTTGCTCTGTCAGGCCATGATCTCCAGCTCTCGCTGGAGCGGTTCACAGCTGAATGTGAAGCGGCTGGGATGAGGATCAGCACCTCCAAATCCGAGACCACGGTGCTCAACCAGAAACGGGTGGAGTACCCACTCCGGGTTTGGGAAGAGGTCCTGCCCCAAGTGGAGGAGTTCAGGTATCTCAGGGTCTTGTTCACGAGTGAGTGAAGGATGGAGATCGACAGGCGGATCGGTGCAGCATCTGCAGTGATGCGGACTCTGCACTGGTCTGTCGTTGTGAAGAGGGAGCTGAGCCGTAAGGCGAAGTTATCAATTTACTAGTTGATCTGCGTTCCTACCCTCACCTAAGGTCACGAACTATGGGTAGTGACCGAAAGAACGAGATCGCAAGTAAAAGCAGCCGAAATGAGTTTTCTCCGGAGGGTGGCCGGACTCTCCTTTAGAGATAGGGTGAGAAGTTCGACCATCCGGGAGGAACTCGGAGTAGAGCCGCTCCTCCTCCGCATAGAGAGGAGTCCGAAGAAGTGACTCGGGCATCTGGTCAGGATGCCTCCTGGACGCCTCCCGGGGGAGGTATTCCGGGCATGCCCATCTGGGAAGAGACCACTGGGCGCTCCCAGGACACGCTGGAGAGACTACGTCTCTAGGCTGGCCTGGGAACGACTAGGGGTCCCCCCAGAAGAGCTGGACCATGTGGCTGGGGAGAGGGAAGTCTGGGCCTCCCTGCTCCGGTTTGCTGTCCCCGTGATCCGACCAAGGATAAAGCGGTTGAAGATGGATGGATGGATGGATGGATGGAAGAATTTCTAGAGTCATCCAGCGGTTGAGGGGATCTGGTTTGGTGGTCATAGGATCGAATCTGTGCTTTCTGCATTTGATGCTGTTCTGTTGACTTCATCAGGCCATGATCTCCAGCTCTCACTGGAGCGGTTCGGGGCTGAATGGTCACAAGCTGTGGGTAGTTATGGTCACGAGCTGTGGGTAGTGACCAAAAGAATGAGATCGCAGAATGTTTTTTTTCCACAGGGTGGCTGGACTCTCCCTTAGAGATAAGGTGAGAAGTTTGCCCATCCAGGAGGAACTCAAAGTAGAGTCGCTGCTCCTCCATATGGAGAGGAGTCAGATGATGTGGCTAGGGCATCTGCTCAGGATCCGTCCTGGACGCCTCCTGGGGGAGGTATTCCAGTTATATTCATCTGGGAGGAGACCTAAGGAACACACGCTTGTGAGACTATATCTCTAGGCTGGCCTGAGAGCATCTTGGTCTCCCCCCAGAAGAGCTAGGGAGAGGGTAGTCTGGGCCCCCCTGCTCTGGCTGCTGCCCCCGCAACCCAACTTCAGATAAGAAGCAGACGATGGATGGATGGATGGATGGACAATGAATAAAGAAATAGGCAGGGACTTATATACTAAGCATATTAATTTTGTTCTTCTTCCTTTTTTTATTTTCAGGTCTGATTCACAGGGAGATTTTCTGTGTTTAATTGATGAAAGATGTTTCATCGTCAACCCAAATATATTAGATGAAAGCAAAAATCCCTGCTGGACAAACCAAAGGATGAGTAGCAGCTTACTAAGATTCAAGTTAGGACAGTACATTAAACGGTTTCCAAAATATTCGGTTAACTGTAGATACATGTTTTGTCAGCAAATATGAATTAAGAAAAATGATCATAATAATGATGCCAAACATCTGTGAAAAGATGAGGCAAAATTATGGGTAAGGTTTTTCTTCATAGTGGAGGCTGGCTGTTTGAGTTTCAACATGCTGATACAGTTGCTTATACCTGGGCACTTCTTGACACGAAGTTAAATTGGGAAAACATGCAGAGAACGACAGATGGGAGACATTGGGATATAGAGCGGAAACAATCAGTGCGAGAGCATAAAACAAGCAGAGATAAGTCCAACATTACATACCAGGCTCCGTCTTCAAACAATGGTTCATTGGGCTGAAAATATACTGCAAACTAGGCAGAGGTTTGTCTTTGAATTAGTACTACAACTTAAAACACTGATAATGCTTTTATTGTGACGGCTCCGAGGCCTGCACCTACACCTTCCCCACAACATCCACCCTTCGATCCAAAACTGTTGCGGCAGACGCAGGCACATCTGCCAAAGCGAGGCATGCTCTTTAACATCGGGGACGAGCGGACAACAAGCGACACTGTTCATCTGTCCCCAATTCCACAATCACTTATGCCACACTAATAAGCTGGCTCTGCAGTCCACTCTTCACCAGAGCTTTCCATGTTTTTCGCGAACACACCACCGCAGTGCTATTGTTGTGTCCAGTCCAGTTTGCCTATTGTTTGTTGACAATATCCAGCAACAAATGTGGGCTGCATTTGGGTCCTAATAAACCGAACCCTAACAGTTATGTCTTAGTTGACTCTGTATTTACTGAAATATGTAAGATTCATATTCTATAGACAGGTGTTAAGTTTAACTTCAAAATGAGGTTGACAATGGCCCTGGAATGGTTAACTGATTCAAACTCAACATTGGATGGGGACCTTACAGAAGTTTAAATAAGAAAAATATATTGAAAAATAGCAGATCAGAACACTCATATCAATTGCATGCTCCCCTAATAAATTAGTGAATGGCCCAAATTCCTGCATTAAAAAAAATCAGGAATTGGGAAGAGTGAACTAGGAAATCTGAATAGAAAACAAACACGTTATTATTACAATAGAAAATGATACAAAAGAAGCAATTTCATCACATTCTAATCCACCCAATTTTCCTAGGTAAATATCAATATCTGTATTGATGGTGGCATACACACATTTCCATAGGACAATGTTAGGCCCATTAAGTACGAGGTGCCTAGGTCCTTAATGAAAATGCCTGCATTTACACAACAAAAGATAAAATATCTTAGAGCTCGGTGAACATTGTAGTTGTGTAAATGAGAAGAAATTGATAAAAAATATAACTTGATCATTTTATCCAAGTTGAATGAATGTGTGTATGTAAAATAACAAAAAATAGATTATTACACATATTTGTCATCACACCTCTTCTACTTTTATAAACATTGTAAGTAATAAATTCTTTCCATCCATCTTCTGGCGCTCATCCTGCACGCAGGGTCGCGGGGGGCGCTGGACCCTATCCCAGGGGGGGAGACTGGACTGGTCGGGGTAAATTTCCCCAATAATTTCCAATTAACCTACTGCATGTTTTTGGACTGTGGGAGGAAACTGGAGAACTCAGAGGAAACCCATGCATACACGGGGAGAACATGCAAACTCCACACAGAAAGGTTGCCTGTTGGAATTGAACCAGGGTCCTTAGCGCTGTGAGGCTGCAGCACTGTATTGCCTTTGCAATTGTTTGCCAACTCATTAGTCTTGGCAAAATCATATCTTTTGCCACACGATGAATTTGCCATTGCAGATTCATATTATGAAAAAATGTACTGTTGTAGGACACAGTGTGTCCTGAAAATTCATTTCATGCTCAGAAGAATTAATGTTCCAACATTGTTTCACTATGTATTTTACTGCCTCTCCCTCTCTCACTCTCTTTCAGTATATAAATAGGGCAGTCGACTTAGGTATGTCATAGACATTTTTTGTTTGTATTTTTACTTATTGCAGTACTGCATTGCACTCAGTCATATTTTTCAACAGGACTTGTGCTGTTTTGCTAAAACACTCTTCAGTGAAGGTAAAAGGGAAAAGTTTTACCCTTTGCAGCAGGCTATGCACAAAAGCCTGGTCTTACACGGCTTCACGCTGCCAACAGATAGGCAGTACACAAATACAATCAACAAAAGTGCTAAGGGGATGAATAGAGGGTAAATGTACAATACGTTGGTTCATTGTGTCACTGAGAAAATCATGCATCAGAAAAAGTCCAGGTCATCCTTCTGTCCTTAATAGCAAAGCCTAACATGAGGATGACAGATCATTAAATACTTGTAGATATAAAATGTCCCGGAGGACATTTCGCCAATATTCAAATAAAGCTTAATTATTCTCTGTCATGTCAATTAAAATACATCAGGATGTTGTCCGTTGTGAAGCAACAGAAGAGTCAGAAGGCGAGGCAAGCTGATTGAGTTGTTTGAAACGAGAAGCGGACTTGTTTCACAGGTAAGCTATACTCACGTGCAATCTGATGTCTGTGTCAGGGAAAAAGGTCAAACATAAATTCTGTTATAGGGCAGAAAACTCAGTAGCGACAGCCATTTAAAGTTGGTATTGATAGATTTAACCACTGCAGGTTAAAATACAGCTTTATTCACATTAGTATGATTCGATGCACTTTTCCAGATGCACCTGTCAAATTCCAAACCTGCAGTTACAAGTTCATTGTTTCTGCATGTAATCAAACTCCAGCTTGTAGTAATGGCCCATTAAAAACTTGTCAAAGAAGAGTTTAAGTTCAAAAGTTCCCTTTAGTTAAACATTGGGGTTTGACAGTCATACATTCAGCGAGAACATATCAAGATACTCAGTACAGCTCAGTGGCAGGGGATCAACTTAGAATGAAAAAGTTAACTTGTCATGGCTGTTTACAGAACACAAAAGGCCTGCTATCGCCAAGTTAGAAATGAATTCCCCCAAGTTAGCGAAAAGAAATCAAATTGCACCTTTAGGCAAGTCTTAATCAGTGCTTTTAAGACCAACACTGGACCCTCCTTCATTGCGGGCCTTCGTTTTCCGGCTCAGCCAAATTGAGCCAGATGAAAAGTTCAGCATAACAGATATCTTCTTACAGGAAGAAAATAGACACATGCCCTTAAAAAATTGGATTACTATTGTAGAATTTGCTATAGCCATAGGCTAGAGCCAAGCCAATTAAAACATCTATAGTTAAACAATTAAAATTTCCCATTGTTATCTCAAACTGCTATAATGTGCTGATTATTATTTTTGTTTGTTTTTTGCTTGTTGTTTTAACAAGACCTTGCTCTACAGACCAAAAAATTATTAGGCATGAGGTAACTGAGCGGTGAGACATCATGAAGCATGACAGTAAATGAATTATGCAGTAATTTGTCAATTTGATTCAGTCTATGTTCAACATGCTATCTTTCCTATTTTCCTATTATCCTTCACAAAATTGTACTTTCTTGGGTATGAAATGGCCCCGAAACAGTGCAATTAACAATTATGGAACACATTTAATCATCACCAAAGCCAAAATATGAACAGGCACATTTTTCCCTTTCCAAGAAGTATTATATAACTTAATATCATGTTTTAATGCATTTCCTAAGCAAAAATACAAATAATGAACTAAACCAGGTTACACATTACTATAAAATGCTTGTGACAAACTAAAATCCGAAGTTTCTCTTTTTTTTTCTTTTTCTTAATTATCCACAAATCAAATTATCTGGCCAAAACTCATCATGAATCTGAGTCAACTGTGTTTTCCCAAATAAAATGTTCCTTGATTCATAGACCTGAGCAACTTTTTTGTAAAACTTTGAGACAATAGATCAGGGCAAAACTGAAAGATGTCCTGTGTATAATTGCTTTAGAAATGGAGATTCATGTGTCTGGGGAATAAGAAAATACTCAAATGTTGATGAACTGGCCTTGGTAGATACCATATGTTTAATTGATCAAGGTATACAGGTGAATATTCCTGCATATGAGATTCTAACACTGTATTTATATTGTAAGTGGTAAATTAACTCATGTAACTACACCTCAGCTGAAGGATGAAGCAAATCCACCAAATTGAAGGAACACTTTGCACATGGACCAGTGAGACGGAAACATAATAGAAGAGCAAGAGCAAACTCTATTGTGATAATATTGCATGGGACTGATTGAGATGTCAGTATACAGTGGATCTAATCTCAACTGTTTTTCTCCAGTGCATTGCTCGTCAGCTTCTTCCCACCACAAACTGCCTGGTTCTTTTAACGGTGACAGTGTTTGAATATTTTTTTGTACTTACTCAAACTCCAAAAAGCATCAGACCCACTTTGTCTAAATGTTGATAATCTGGCAACTTCTTTTGTCTATAGTTAGATAGACTCATGAAACGATAGGTAGATATTTAAGTATGATGTTTCTTAGAAATCCATGTTAAATACACAAAATAGTTCTAGAGTTTGTGCAGATGTAGAATACAAATGTTTAATTTTTGATAGAAACTTTCTATAACTGTATGTGTGTGTGTGTGTGTGTGTGTGTGTGTGATGTATGTGTGTGTGTGTATGGTGGTGTTAACATAA